>CM060957.1:146341071-146361071 GCA_030765055.1 Mantis religiosa | reverse complement strand
TCAGCTCCAAAATTATGTTCATACGTTCACTTCATTGATTATTTTGAAGTATCAATCGAATTCTAAATAATTCATGAGACATGTGTTTCAAGGCGTGGTTCGGAATAAAGAAGTCAAATTATTTCGAAGAATTCTTACTTTATTATATTTATACGACAAGACTGAAGAACATGTCACTCTCCTCAAGATCAAGATTATTGACTTCTCGTCATTAAACAAGGCTTAAGAACATATCTCTTTCCTAAAAATTGTAGACTTCTCATAATTTAACAAGATTGAAGAACATATCTCTCTACTCAAGATTTTTGACTTCTCGTCACTATCGTTACTTCTACTTAATTTTGTGATTGGTCGATCCAATGTCACGTCATATTACGTCATAGCATTATTGTTTCGGCCAATCACACAATTACATACATTTTTACATATTTAAATTATTAAATATATGTACATAATCAGTTTTTATATATTTATAAACTTTTCATGCTTCAAACATAACCCAAAAGTACTGTTACAACATTGAGGCGCAAACCAACATCACTGCACTGAGGAAATTGTTGTCGTAGGAGTGATACCGGGCAACGTTACCAATCCTTCATATGAGACAAAAATGTTTGTAAAAATGAAAAAGGTAATCATATTAAGAAAAGGTACAAAACGGTGCAACCAAAACTCAAAGAGATGTGTTCATTTATAGTTCTCTTTTCAAACTACGCATATTTAGCATTATAATAGTAAAAAATAAGGGTGCAGCACCTAAAATTCCTTGCATAGTATGAAGAAAACTCAGTGTATACAAAGCCATAGATTAAGAGAATAGGAATTGCGGATGAACAGCTGTTTCTGAAGAGAAGTTGTCCATATGACCGACCATTCATTTTAAAGGCGGTACATATATGGAGAAAAAAGTGATACTTATGAGTACTACTTTTAGGGCTTTTTAGTTGTAATTTACGTTCTCCAACGTTAAGTCACATCGGACGATGAATGAATTGGGTGAAATGATGCTCAAATGAGTCCAGCGTCCATGGAGCTTACAGTTACCCGACATTCTTCTTAAAGAATAACGGAAAGTGCCGGAAAAACCTTTTCCAGGTAACTCACCCTGACCAAGATTCGAACCCAGGACCTCTTGAACGTGAGGCAGACATGCTACCATCTCCGCTACCAAGGCAGGCACTTTTAAGGGTGTTCTATATTGTAGGACAAACTAAACATCCCTTCCCTTATGCAGTTTCTCCACTACTTGTCTTTAGTAAGCAGAAGAAGCATTGTTACCCCGATATGACTGATATCTCACCATAAATACACGAAGAATGTTGTTAGAACGTTTCGAGTGTGTGTATGTGTGTTTTCGTAGTGAGTCAGAGAACTGCAAAAGTCAAAGGTTGGTTCAATTTTCTTTTGTTTCTTTATTCTTCCTTTATCCGTTCAGTCTCTCCCAGAGAATCGAATTTCATTCAATATATACTGAACAGTTCTTTTAAAGAGTTGACTGTCGTTTACACCTAGTATCTTTTCAAATTCCCATTGAACCCACAAAGTAATACTGTTGTGATAATGTAGCTACATAGGAAATATTTCTGTATTAATTTTGTGAACTTCCACAAAAAGCTGGAACGGAACAGTTTTTAAGATATGTGATGCGGAAGTTCTCCATTAGGCTAACATTCTTTGCTGACATTGACTTAGGGACGTTTCCAATCTGTGACGTAATGCATAGTTTACGAGAACATTTAGTTAAATAGACTGAGTTTTTGAACTCATAATTCTAATCTGGGGAACGGAAACTAATCCCAATCGCCTGCAATAGGATTGACATAGTGGAGGAATCGGAATGAAAAAAACAGTGCAACATTCAGTTTCAGGACATTGGATAATCATGAGAACAAAATAATACATATTATATTTTTATATTCATATCCTCGCATATTCACATATTTTCCACATACGAATTTTTCTGGTACATTCTACATTTTTTTGCACTTATTTGAGCATCATTTCACATTTCCCATTACGCATTTCATTCATCGTGTGATAAGACTTCACTTTGGAGGATATAAATAAAAATGAAAAGGTATTTGAATTCCCAGCCTTACCTTAATCCATTTTTGTAGCGATATTTATTTTTGCCCATTTGCAGCACTGATTAAGTAAACATAATTTCATTCATCGTCTGATAGGACTTGACTTTGGAGGATATAAGTAATAATGAAAAGGTATTTGAATGCCTAGCCTTACTTGAATACATTGTTGTAGCGATATTTATTTTTGCCCATTTGCAGCACTGATTAAGTAAACATCATTTCATTCATCGTGTGATAAGACTTGACTTTGGAGGATATAAATAATAATTAAAAGATATTTGAATCCCCAGCCTTACCTTAATCCATTGTTGTAGCGTTATTTATTTTTGCCCGTTTGCAGCACTGCTTAAGTAAACATCATTTCATTCATCGTGTGATAAGACTTGACTTTGGAGGATATAAGTAATAATGAAAGGTATTTGAATCCCAAGCCTTACCTTAATCCATTGTTGTAGCGATATTTATTTTTGCCCGTTTGCAGCACTGCTTAAGTAAACATCATTTCATTAATCGTGTGATAAGACTTGACTTTGGAGGATATAAATAATAATTAAAAGATATTTGAATCCCCAGCCTTACCTTAATACATTGTTGTAGAGATATTTATTTTTGCCCGTTTGCAGCACTGATTAAATAAACATAATTTCATTCATCGTGTGATAAGACTTGACTTTGGAGGATATAAGTAATAATGAAAGGTATTTGAATCCCAAGCCTTACCTTAATCCATTGTTGTAGCGATATTTATTTTTGCCCGTTTGCAGCACTGCTTAAGTAAACATCATTTCATTCATCGTGTGATAAGACTTGACTTTGGAGGATATAAGTAATAATGAAAAGGCATTTGAATCCCAAATAAAATCTTAATCCATTGTTGTAGCGATATTTATTTTTGCCCGTTTGCAGCACTGCTTAAGTAAACATCATTTCATTCATCGTGTGATAAGACTTGACTTTGGAGGATATAAGTAATAATGAAAAGGCATTTGAATCCCAAATAAAATCTTAATCCATTGTTGTAGCGATATTTATTTTTGCCCGTTTGCAGCACTGCTTAAGTAAACATCATTTCATTCATCGTGTGATAAGACTTGACTTTGGAGGATATAAGTAATAATGAAAAGGCATTTGAATCCCAAATAAAATCTTAATCCATTGTTGTAGCGTTATTTATTTTTGCCCGTTTGCAGCACTGCTTAAGTAAACATCATTTCATTCATCGTGTGATAAGACTTGACTTTGGAGGATATAAGTAATAATGAAAAGGCATTTGAATCCCAAATAAAATCTTAATCCATTGTTGTAGCGATATTTATTTTTGCCCGTTTGCAGCACTGCTTAAGTAAACATCATTTCATTCATCGTGTGATAAGACTTGACTTTGGAGGATATAAGTAATAATGAAAAGGCATTTGAATCCCAAATAAAATCTTAATCCATTGTTGTAGCGATATTTATTTTTTCCCGTTTGCAGCACTGCTTAAGTAAACATCATTTCATTCATCGTGTGATAAGACTTGACTTTGGAGGATATAAGTAATAATGAAAAGGCATTTGAATCCCAAATAAAATCTTAATCCATTGTTGTAGCGTTATTTATTTTTGCCCGTTTCCAGCACTGATTAAGTAACTATCATAACAACAAGGAGGATTATGGATGTAAGATAGTCGGTATTTTCTCATTGTACATATGTTTGGAGCAATTCCAATGTACATTCGTTATAAATCTATCTTAATACGAACTTAGAAAGAAAGTGTTAGAAATTGTCTCTTTTCTGGACGTCCGCATTATCTCATTATGTTACTATGATGTTAATGTATGATGAGCGCAAATTAAAGCCTTCTTCACTTTGTGGGTTCGTATAATTAAAAGTCCGAGTTGCAGATATTCCAGATGTTCGTTATTTCCCTGGAAATACACTGTTCAAATCTCACGTAACAACATTACGTCGCATACATACAGTCTACCAAGGTCGATGACATAAACAAACTGCGTTCTGATTACATCAGCTCTCGTTACAACAACACTTTACAGCTGTTTACTGCCGTTGCCTTCTTAAATACCTTATTGATAAATTCGAGATATTTCCGGAATAAACAAGAAACCGAAAAATCTGTATCAATCAAGATGTCACTAGAAATTTCACAGTTATCACACAGTTTATTTGTTTCTGCAAACCTTTATCTGCGTGCTATCTTGATCTGCCGGCTCTTTGTGTACACAAGTCGCGCTATCGTAGATAACGGGTTCGCGACAGTATGTCTCGAGTAGTGTTTCCTGGACCCTAGCATGTTCACTTTGCCTCTTACGTCAAGCATAACCCAGTACCCTCTCCAAACGGTCATAGACATAAGTTAACTCGATCACTCTACCATAACGGGGCTACGGCTCGGAGCCCACTGGTCAACCCCTTCGGGTTAATGACCCTCACAATATGTAATAAAATAATATCTGCAAATTTTTATCTCGACTGTGATGAAATAAAAGGAATAAGAAGTTTTAATTTGGAATATTGAGCAGAAAAGTGAGTAGAGAAGGTCATCAGAGTCAAAGATTTTGCATTATTCAATCTGAGATCTCTACACACCAAACAACTGACATATCCGTGAAGCTTCGTTGTTTCAATAGTTTTATATCCTCTGCCACGCACTCATACGACACACAAAGAGAGCAAGTATCCCTCTCCACTGAAAATTAAATCTTAAAATTGACTACAAATACGTATACGTTTCGAGACCCTCTGAAAACAGGAAACTGGGTTTTAGGAAAGAAAACTTAATGGGCATGTGTACGCACTTATGTACATCTGTGTGGAGTATTATTTTTCTTTTATCTATGAACAACTTAACTCAAAACCAAAATTTGAATAAACAGCATACTATGTATTTATATACATTCAGCATCTTAAAAGATACCATACAAAGGTCTTTAAGAAAATCTCACCATTACAATCTAGCCTAATATTAAAGTTTCTTTGGTACCTGTTGCTATTATCAGAAAGGGTTATAGAAATTTTGATTAAAATAGCATGAAGATAGTTACAGGAATTATTAAATTCATTTTTGGGGATTTTTTGGAAACTTTAAAGTCTGTTCCATTCGAGAGAAGACAGACAAAAACTTGATTTAAAAATATAGATGTTCTTAAATTAAAACTAATTTTAAATACGTGTTTTTAGTGTAAGCCGCGTATGTTAGGAGTATTATTTATCCCCATTTTAAAGTGGTATCGCAATTCAGTTGTTTTACGCGATGTTATGTAAGCAGTATGAAATAGACGGGCCAGTATATAGTCATGCACTTTTACACACTAGACCGTGCTAATAACTTTATACTTATAATCAAATGAAAACATTTATAACAATTTGAACAGAAAATTGTGTGGATTAACTTATAATAATAGCCCACAAAACTATTAATGCTGAAAATATATGAAAATTGCTTCGTGATAATGCCTGGGTGTCCGTATTGAACATTTTATTAAACTTCCCCTAACCACACTTTGTTTCTACAATTCCCCCAATCTAAATGACTGATAAATTACTCTATGGCAAAATAAAGAACCAGAAGACAAATTTAGACATCTTTTGGAAAAAGTCAGCTTATTATAACAGAACACTTGTTCGAAACAAATCATTAAAATACGAATGTTAAACCAACAGTGTATGTAAGCAAGAAAGTCATCAATTGCTGTGTATAGTAGAAAGTGTTCCGCGAATCTCATTACAGCTGCTGATAGGGAGGTCATAAATGTGAGAAGGTTATTGAAGTGCATGCCTCGGGAGCTAATGGTGCGGATTTTTCCCGAAAGAGGCTTAGAATTTCATCCATAAACTGCTCTTCAAAAGCCATAAGCTGGTGCTATAAATCTAAATGTTCTTAACGGCTTGATCGCTTTGGTGCTGCTGGTTCGTGATTTTATCTCATTACTCAGAGAGCTGCGTGAAAACAGGTGCGTCCTGGAGCGGACTAAATAACTTAGCAAATGAGCAGAATAAAATACTTGTCTTCTAATGGTTTTAAAATAAGCACACACAGTTACACTTTCTTTACCAAATATAGAAACTACGTAGAGTGTAGTAGAATGTACCGATTTCTGCTGGTGTTTCCTTTTATTTAACACTGCAGAATCTCCATGTTTTACAACAACTCATTACTTTCAATTGAAGTCCTACACGCGTCTAGAGTGAATGTAAGGCTTAGGTGACCGACGAAATGGGAGGAGTATGTAAATATTTCGCTTGTGTGGCTGGAATGCATGCTTCCATCAGTCTGAAATTAGGTTGCCAAAACCTGCTCTCATACATTAGTGCACAAACAGAGTCTGGTGAGGTAACATAAACGAAGGGTATTAGAGCTGTACAGTATTTCCTTACCAACATAAAAGGAACTATACGTTATTTCTGCACGATTGTGTGCACTCGATTACAGATATGGCAATTCAATGGAAAACATTAAATGTATTTTTGCGATACCGAAAAATATTGGCATATTTTTCTTGGTATTTATGTAAATTTAACAGATGAGAGATTTTCATAAAAATTTCCTATTGGGAAGGTATTGAACTTTAACTTTGCCATTTAGCTGACACTTTATTTTAACCTATGCTGCTCACAGACATTAGCAGAGAGAGTGAGTAAAACTAGTGTGTTAAATGTGCATGAGAAGGAGGTTTGTAGAAGTGGAACCATTACAAATAGTAATGACATTTGATTATTTAGGAGTGAGGCAGTAGTGTTAGGACATGGGTTGCCCATAACACTACCGTCTTAAACAAGGGAATTTTAGGCTTAAGATCCTGTCTGCAATGACACCGAAAATGCAAATTAATTCGTTATAAGGGTGAAAAACACAGGGTGGAGCAAAATTAATGGATCAAAGGAAAGAGAAATTATAACGGTAGTTAAAATACAAGAACATCTTGTAATCGATATTGGTTTTACCTGTGGCATCCCTAAATGAAGCAGCACTGTGGGAAGTAGGAGGGCAAAGTACAAGAGAGCTTACTAACATAACACCACTGCGTGGACAAAACATTTTGAGACAATGTTTATGACGAAACCTGTGATGGAGTAAATTCTGCTCAGGATCAAAGAAGAAGTTTAGAGGAAATTCGTAAGGGTAACACAAGGGACGTTTCTGGAGAGAAATGAGGAGAATGTTGAGAAAAAATGTATTTCAAATGATTTTTCATAAGAATAGTTAACATCGTGTGGACAAATGAAACTGTATTGGAGCAGAAAGAAGCAGGTGCAATAGATTAGTGAGAGAAGATTCGGCTTGGGCAATGTAACGAATATCCGGTAACCCTGAGCTCTATGGACTCCAGACTCATCTGAGCATTATTTCAGCCATTTCATTCATCGTCCGATATGACTTAACGTTGGAGATGGCTAATTAAGGAGACAGTTGAGGCTTGAGTTAAAGGGTACAGGAAGAGATTCGACATAGTCTTTATGTGGGGAGTGACCGTTAGCGGTTTACATTTTATACTGGATTAACAACAAACGAGGTTATGAAGAGGCTGATCTGCATAAGAAACTTGGAGAGTGTAAAAGCTCAAAAATTAAAAAATGAATATAATGAAACCGAAAATGAGCATGATATATATTTTCTTAATTTACGTCCGCCCCAACGTTGTTATATCGGACGGTAAATGAATTGGATGACATGATGCTCAAATGAGTCCAGGGTCCATGGAGCTTAGAGTTACCCGACATTAGTCTTGAAGGATAAGGGAAAACCCCGGAAAAAGGCCTTATCCACCCTGACCGAATTCGAACTCGGGACCTCTTGAACGTGAGGCAGACATGCTACCATCTACGCTACCGAGGCGGGCATGAGCATGATATAAAACTCTTACTGCTACCTATGGAAAGAACTAGGAAAGAATGACACAAAAATGAGAAGTCACCATCGAAAAATATATAAATTACCGTAAAATTAAACCTGAGGATTATGATTAAGTTCATTTAGAATGAGGACTTCGCATACTTGCTGGAGAATGTAATACTTCAGTGTGTGTGTGTGTGTGCGTGTGCGCGTGCGTGGGTGGGTGGGTGTGTGTGTGTGTGTGTGTGTGTGTGTGTGTGTGTGTGTGTGTGTGTGTGTGTGTGTCCAGGTACACACACACACTGAAATATTATGTTCTCCGGCGTAAATGTAGGCATCGTAAAAGTATTTCTTTGAGGAAATTTAATTTCTTCTTTCACCCTCTAGGTGTCACGCATCTCACGAGTTTTTGCACTAAGACGCCGACCGTCGATATATTCGACAATGCTATACCGATCTATGACTCCCATCGCCGACCTAATCGACCCAATGTTTGTGAGGCTATAAAACTTTTTTTAAACATCATATAGGGATTGCTTTTGTGGTAATAGAAAGAACAAATATTCCATTTTCTAACGGTGTTTTTTGTCATTGAAAGGAAGTTTTTGTTATTTGAAGGACGCTATTTCCAACCCTCACCAATGTTGATTGTTCAGTTCTGTTTATAACTTGAAAAAATGAACATGGTAAGTCATTCTCGCGATGCTTTTGTGTCAGTGAGAGACGATGACAATGTTGTTTCATATTAGGACGAGTGTGATATCGATACAAATAGTCTGTCAGTGAGGAAATTTTGTAGAAATGCTTAGCTTTGCGAAGCAAGGCTTCACTTTTTAATTAACGTTATTTTCTCAACCCATACTTGTTTATTATAATTATATTAGGGTTATATATAAACAGAGAATTCTTAGAATTGCGATATAATGTTATAGCTAGTGCTGGAATCAGCGTCGATACACCAAGAGCATGTCGGTATATATTCTTGGTGTAGATCACCATAAAATCATCGATACTGATGAGTTAAATTTTGCGTAGTTTTTAGGTCTCGTAACACAGTTATTAACATGTATTATAATTATTTAATTATGTACATTTTTGTAGTGGTAAATATCATGTGTGCTATTTCAAAAAGAAATATTTTAATTTCACTTCTAATTACAATAACAAAATTACTACTCTTTGTTGTTATAACTAAACATGCGCTGACTATATATACTTACTATCCGATTATTTTGTTGGTTAATAGGTTATTCAATAGAAATTAATTGAAAAAATTTCAGATCTTACATTTTTAATTTGGTTTTAAAATTACATTTGTTGTGATTTTGTTTTTCTAAAAGCTAACTTACCATACGTAGCAGACTGGCACTTTTCACTGCTGCCGGCATATTTGCGGTTGGCATTTAAACAACGTGGGGGCACCGTCGATCTAATCGACGTTGGCAGCAACAGGGTTTATCACTATAGTTGATGAATAGACTTAGATAGCTCACATTCAAGAGCTCCAGATTCTATTCCCGCCTTTAAGATTT
The DNA here is from genome assembly GCA_030765055.1 of Mantis religiosa. Classification (NCBI taxonomy): domain Eukaryota; kingdom Metazoa; phylum Arthropoda; class Insecta; order Mantodea; family Mantidae; genus Mantis; species Mantis religiosa. Next base: position 146,351,620 of record CM060957.1, on the reverse strand, counting down.
TTCGTGCTCTTCTCAGGTCGATAGGTAAATGCTGAAGTGGTTCTTTATCTAACACAATCTCCTTTCCATAATTTCTCTTTAATTTTTTTCCTCGTCATCTTCCTAGCTTTCTTGATGTGCGCTAGCACCATATGAGGCGGTTCTTCGAGCTTGAAATTGTTACTGACTTCTTCATGCATCTGTTATCTGACCGTCTGCGGCCCCGTGTGGTTCAGTCACCTCATCCGTTTGTCTTCGGTTTGAATCCGCCATAGCGCTATGTAAACCGCAATGAGTGAGGTGTCCCCTACGTTGTATAACCTATTGCTGTAAGTGCTAGAGACATTTATATTAAATTTCAACCTCTGCAGAAGGTTTAGATGACGTTGCCTCTGAAATGTGTTTTATTCTGTTTAAATATAAAGATTATAACGATAAATTTTCATATTACAAAATAACCAAATGACAAACCTGGTGTTTAAGGTGATTATTTTTTATGCACGAACGCCAAGGAAAAGCAAAATTAATTATGAATGCGTGTAGGAAGAAAGCAGAGTTTATATATTTTCATTTCCCAGGACACCCCCCGCCCCTCAAGTGAAGGGGATGGAAATTTATGTAGCGTTGTCTTGATTAACTCCTCTCAGCAGGCGCGGGACTCTACGGCAAAATTTACTAAATTGGATTTCCAGCACCGAGACATCCAACGGATTTCTGATTGGCTCGCTCAGAATTAAGAAGGTTTAACGGCGGCGTTTGTTAAGCAAATACAATTCTGGCAATTTGTAACCGTTGTTACCTCATCGAGCATGAAATTATTATAAACGTGTCTCAGATTCACAGGGCACATTTCATTCGCAGTTCAGAAGATGTCATCTCAACCAAGAATGGATGCTATTGCTTGACATCGGTTTAAGAAAAGGGGGAAAATAGCAGGAGTTAAACCGTTCAAGGAACATTGCTTAAGATATGGAAAAATTCAAACGAGCACCAGCGTAAACATTCAAATGTTATGTGTAACTAAATTTGCTCTCGGCATGCACTGTGGCACCATAGAAAACAATAAACTTCTGAATCACTACTTCACACAGAGTTCAAAATCATTCCCAGATTCTCCAACTGGATCGTTCGACAGAGGTGCAAAGTTTTAGAATTCTGAAACAGCAAGATAACAAATAGGTATATCTCATACATTGCGAACATGGCGCCATATATCGAAAAATTGTAATCCTGTTAGAATAGAAGAAAATAAGATTTATTTACGCAACTTGCTTTTCCCATATTTTATAAACGCTACTTATATAGTTTACTTAACCTACTTGTACAAACTGCTTGGTGCCATCTATTATACTAGCTAGCGCAGCCTGCTTGGCAGTCAAGCCTTCTAGCATTGCTGAGTAGCATAGTCACCATTCCGTCATCTGTTCTAGTTTGCTTTCTGTCTCCCCTTGTTCTCCGTAGGGGAGGAGATCCGTCCCCTTCAGCTGCCGTGGTGCGGGCGCTGCGGACCCTTAGCACTCGTGGTACCTCTGACGTTACTAGAGTAACCTCGGGCCGAACTTCCGAGCTCCTCCCGTAGGGGAGTTGTTCGGATTGGGTTGGACTCGAGGGGGCAGTGTGTTCCCGACACCCACGGGGAATTGGGTACCTCCGGCCAGGCTACGGCCGCCTGGAGAGGGTAGAGGGTTGCCTAAAAAGTCGCGGGTACTAGCCTGCATAGCTAGTAGAAGGTGTGATAGATCACCAGGCGGCCCCACCGAGGTTTTCGGTAGTATTCCCTGCGGGGTTGAAGCGCGTAAGTGGCGTATCCACTTCCAACCCGTCTTGACGCTGTGCTCAGCGGGGGGGGGGGCTTTTTAAAAAATCAGGTATTGCCCCTATGGTAAGAGCCCCGGAGTATCCATCGCTCCAGGGTAGGAGGCCCAGGTTCTAGATCCTATGGGTCCAGGACTAATGGGAGTGGAACCTCTGCACTTAACTGTCTCCCCTTGTTGTCCCAGCACTTTTTTCTTTTCCAATATTTATTCTTCTCATCGAGTTCTGCTTAGCATTCCAAAACAAGTTAACCATATTTCTATTTCTACTTTCATTTTTCTCCGTAACCAATTTGATAGCTATCAACTCGCTTCGCATCTTTCCCATTTATTCTCCCACACTAACCCCTTACTGTCTTGGTACTCTGTCAGAATATGTTTCTCCACATACTTCACATATTTCTGTTCTGATACCTCTTAGTCCCCTTAAGAACGTAGATCCCGTTGTAATCCAAGCTATTCCTTCCTTCTCCTGCCTGTTACATTGGTCTACATATCTTTCTCTTCCTCGTTCTCTCTTTATTACCCTATAAAATGTAATGTTTTTCTATTTTCTAGCCCTCACCACATTTCTTGTTTCTTCTATATCCTCCATTCTGGTCCTGACTATTCTCCTAAAACTTTCTACATTCCTAGTTTCTAATCTCCATATATCCCCAATCATATTTCGTTCAGGGCCTCACACCACCAACTGTTTCTGTTTCCTAATTTCTTTTGTTGATTCATACATATCCTTAGGAATTCATAATCGTTTGTCAAGTATTTATGCCAAAATTTCAAGATCTTTTCAATTGTGACATCTTGGTAGATTGGATTATTTTAGTATCATTCAAAAATTTGCGATGCTTATTTTCTCATGTTCAGAGATTCCTGACGTTTCAGATCTCGGCTAGAGTGAGCTACCCGAATGAGGTTTTCCTTTCTGGAGTTTTTCCTCATTCTCAGAAGACAAATGCTGGATTACTCTAAGATAACGGAATGCCGTACCCACTACTCTTCTTCTTTAACTTCCCTCTTATACCACTACGTGGTGTCGGGGTATTATTGTTCCTCTTAACCCTTATGCGGACTAAGGAACGGAATCCCTGGATCAGTGAAAGAGAGAATCCAGGATGGGTAATCAGCCCGATGTCTAGTATGGGAGTGAGGGAAGTGGATGACAGAAAGGGAGCGAGATGAATTGATGGAAAAGATAATGAAGCAATTGGTGAAATGCTGGCGGGTGAAACCGGAGGAACCGGAGAAAGCCTGAACAGCACCGCGTTGTCCACCACAAATTTTACATTGCGGTCGCTTTGGATCGAAGCCGAGGCCGCCTTGGTGAGTGCCACACCTACTATTCATGAATATAATTTTAACCATTTTCTTGATTCAGTCTCTGGTATTACCTAACTAATTATGCGATTTTAATTGATCATCAAAGCAAGTAAATATAGTGGGATAATCCGGACATTCTGTTGATACAGGCGCGGGCAGCCGAGGTAGTTCAAGCACATACTCGTGAGCGAGGTACGTGATTCATATCCCGTCAGTGCTGACTTCTCTGACTAAAGCTTTTTCAGGTTTTGCTCAGTCGTCTTCATTTTTAAATTAAGGGAGGTATCTAAGCGCATACTTGTAAATTTCCTTCCTAATTTTCCTTTCTCAATTATCATTACATTTCATGTTCATCGTTGGTGCTGTAAGACTGATAACGGGCATTAAACTGTACTAAGGCAACTCTTGATGTGCGTCACTCACATGAGGCACTTTGACAAACTTCCGTTCTTCCAGTTACTTCATGTGATTTTATATAAACTTTTGTAAAAATGGTTCTACTCAGTGTTTCCAGCAAAATTGTAAAACTAAATTTCCTGACTTTCCCTGAACAAAATAATGCATTTCCCTGTCTATACCTTTATATTTCCACAAATTTCAGCCGCCTACTTTTTCACTCCTAATAGCTGTCCAACACACACGAAAATAACAATATTTATTGCCAAACCCAAGCTCAGAAAGATAACAAAATATGATGGACCGCAGAAGTGCAGAATAAGGATCATAAGTCCAATAACAGAAAACTTAACTTGCAGTTAACAAATTAGATATGTATGAGTATAACAGTAGATAGCCAAAGGTGGTTTTATAAAGAACATGTAATTCTGCATGGTCTTCTGAAACAAAATACTAAGGTTAAGTACGGTAGATATAAAAGACAAAATTGGAAGCTTCATAATCTTGTTGCAGAGGAGTAATAAGTAATTTTGAGGCTGGAACCAAGCTCCTCCCAACAATTAAGAAAACGTAAATGGGCATATGACTGTAAGGAACAAAGAATAGTGGTTTGCAGATGTAAAAGCAGTAACTGACAATTTAAAGCTATTGAAGTCCAAAAACAATTATTTCACATTAGTTATTAATTAATTTGGCGTAATTATTTAGATGTATTCCATGCAGTTTATAAGTTACCCCTAGAAAATCATTTCAGCCCGCGAACTATTCCCAGAAAATTCAAGAGTTACTTGTCATTCAAATATTATGTTAAAATATTTGGAGCCTTTCTTGTGAATATCAAAAATAAAGTAAACTTTTTCGCTAATTTGGTTTGTGGTAACTTCTTGATAGTCGTTGTCGCATCCTTGAAAGGCGCTATACTTAAATGTAAGCCGTACGTACCTCGGAGGTCCTGCATTAGAAGAAGCAAAGCTCTTAATCACCATACGGGAACTTATATTGCTGCAGAAGAAATGGTACGTTAACGCAATGAGCTTCAGCATGTCTTAGGTGATATATCCGGTCCCGCGGATTAATCTGGGTGTCGAACGTATAAGAAAGTCAATGAGATGTGTTGATGTCCAACATTAGGATAGAACCATATGATGTCCTTACCGAAGAAATGTGACAGACATATTTTCGGCTTTGTCAAAACTCTGCAGCAAGAGTACAAAACTATGATAAATCGTGTGTACCACTAGCGACATTGCACTAGAATTAGAACAGGAGATATCTTACGAATTGAAAGGATTGGCAACCACAGGTAACTGCATGACGTCTATAATTACGAATTCCTACTGAAGGACAGTGAAATATTGAAACAGTATTGCTAATGTAACACAAGTTAAGCAAACTCTACTACATATCTAGGTACAAAGTACAACTAAAAGAATGGTAAAAATAGTTACCAAGTTTTCACTATTTAAATCAAAGTTTTCGTTTTTGAGTTATGTTACATATCACAACGGTAATCAAAATGGGACCTTTTAATTAAAAAAGGTATTTTTAGGTTCACAAGAGATAAAAGTATACGTATCTTGAATATATTAGGTTAAATACAATACGTTATCTGTTTAATATATTCAAACATTAGAGAAGGAGGGATTAGAAGAAATAAGAAATTTTGATTTTGTCAGAAAGAGTCTAACAATAACGCTTTGATTAAAATGACAAACCTTCAAGCCATTTATATGCCTTGGTAAACCATAAGAGATAGCAAAGTGTTGTTGTACAAAAAAGATACATTTACTTCAATGCAAATACTTTACTTCAAACATTCATTGGAGGAAAATATTCCTTACTATTTGTTTGAAGATTCAAATACCTAAACTCCTCACGTATAGGAAATCGTTATTCCTTTTTTCCTGTCCTGGTCATGCAAAGAAAATTTAATATCAAAACCGGCACATAATGACCAGCTCTTAAAATACTTGAACACCTTTTAAGCTAACTATATACTGCCTGGACCAAGACGGTGTATTTTATGTGTAGAAAGATCATTCTCAGTCTTTATTGACTCGTTCTCGTAAATTAACATGAAGTGAATAGAAGAATACTAGAAAGTGGATTTCGAATAATAGCTTATACATTGGTGAATAGAGAAAGCCACATGAGTGCGAAATCAATTTATTTCTCGTGGTCAGGCAAAGAGAAATGAATAACAAAAGGACATATCTCATAGCGATCCTCTCTTCAATGATTTTACAATCACTTCAAGTCTATGTTTTCCCATACTCTTACTTGTCTGTAACAAAACAGTTTCAATCAATGTTTACTTAGATGAACATGAAGTGACAGATAGAAGCTATAATACCAACAGTTTGTTGAAAATGAGTAGTCATTGTATGTAACGTCTCATAATCATTTTTCATATGAAATGATTAAAAGCTCTACTTGCATAAGAACAGAGCTCAGGCTATGTGACCTTTTAAATGTTTTGCTTGCTCTTTGGAATTTGGTTTGCTGCTCATTGTCCTGAAAACCAATTTGCAATAAATTATAGCGTACAGTGAGCAATGTTCATTCATTCAACAGTACAGTTTGGTGTATTCTGCCGAACTTAACTTAATGTCACCAAATAAAAAAACCTTCTCTTTGCTTTTAAATACGTAAATATAGTAAATTTCTATAGGGGTCCATGGATTTGACAAGAATGCAAGATAACTTTAATATTACTCCATGTTAGAAGTCAATAAATTTCTCTTGCTGGTAAACTAAATGACAGGGAATGGAACTGTTGATACATAATTTTGGCTGTCATGTTCATGTTAGTGTAAAATATCTTCTTGAAATTGATGGTGCACAATAAAACTAATGTTTTTAACATATTTAAAAATTCCGGCTCTCGTGGTTAATTAAATAAATATTGTTTATTATGTAGGTTGGATGTTTTGCTCAAATTCTCCATGCATTGCGTCTTTCAAAATACACAAAATTTATGTAACAAACGGGTTTGCAAAACATCTATCACACTGCAAATTTTGTAATAACCAGGGTTAGCATTTTTAGGTGCGCACTTTTCATGCACCTCTTTCCTATTTTTGGTACCATTATCCCCCCCCCCCCCCCCCAATCATGCCATTAATCGGATTTTCTACCTTTTCTTCTTTTAAGTTTCCTTCCATTTTCCTCTATATAGCTTTAATCAATATAAAATAATTAACTTTTAATTAACATCTCGTCTTGCTGTGAACATGAGAAAAGTAAGCCTAAGTCTTTCAGTAAACGCTGCGCCGGAGTTTAAAGCACAACTACAGCAATGGAAAAAAATTGTGTATGACAAACCCCAGTATATTACCGCTGTAAAGCAGCCTGCATTAATGTAACTGACAAGATCTCATTGTCATTGTATATCATTCTGTCCTTTTAATTTTACCAAAATCCGTAGCCTACTGTTCGTGAATGTGAGTTTGTTACTGTGACAGAGGTGCAGATTCCAAGGTCACACAGAGACAGCAGTAAACCGAACAAGTGTAGTTCCAACAATTGACTCTGCGTTCGGGTCTAAGCTATTAGAAATCGCTGAGACTGCAGTGCAAACGTGAATGAGAACATATTTCCTGGACGGAAACATGTGATATGCTTAACTCATGCCCTTCTCAGCGTTTCTGAATCCATAAGGAACGAATACGACTTGGCAAATCAGTTCATCTCTGCCCTGAAGAATATTCTCAAAGCTCCAAATTGTGTCGTAGTCTACAAGGAAACCATTGGCATGCCCCTTCCAAATTTCCGGGTCATTACTCGCTAGGGATCTTGGAACGAGCGTGTTGCCATGTTTGTGTGAGAAATTTTACAAAATTAAAGAGTTTGTGCTTTCTTTGGATCCAGCCGACGCAGGTGCAATTTCCAAGGCACAGTAACTTCTTTTACCGGAGAAAATACATAACGAATGTTGTGTCCATATTTACAAGTACCTGACTGCAGATATTAAACTATTAGAAGAACATGGTTTGGAAAGGAGAAACAGTGAAATAGTTTTACTTGCATGAGGGAGCAGTTAGTTGGCTTTAACAATGTCGAATGAAGCTTTAGCGTCTACAAATACATTCTACACACAGACTTACGTTTTAAAAAATGTAGAGATGCATAACGCCTTGAAGTATAACATCTTCATGTGTGTTCGTTCTTTCTGATGAGTGATGATTTGATGTGCTTGTTTGGAATTCAATAAATTAGAATAGAGAAAAGAGAAATTGTTGAATTAGTTCAATAAACCAGCAGATTTTTTGTCCCTTTTTCACCTTATTTGAGCACCTTATCCCTTCCCTTTTTCATCTGAAACTTGTATTTAGAAATCCTAACCCTGAATGACCCTAAATTGTATACACTTTGTACCTGTGTTTGTACTATTCACGATCTTTGAACATTATTATATAACTTACTTTATAATTATATACAGCAACCTGTTTCTCAATACAGGAGCCTGATTATAAAAGGGAATATCTTGAGAGGCAATAGAAACATTTGTGAAACTACTTACTAAAGAACTGGATTCCTGAGTATTTTGAGTATGCAAAAATATTTTAAAAATTTTCGAAGAAAACATGACGTTGAAATTTCCGTATGCCTATAATTAAGCAAATGCTGCGGCTCCAAGGGGAGGCTGGTATTGTTGAATTCATATTATTTTTATTGTGTAGCTCCTTGGCGATCTTTATATAACTTTTAATGCAAAAATAACCATTATTGAATAATTTCTCATTTTCTCTTATATATGCTTACGGCAAGTATACATAGTATTACACAAATAAAAATATTTGTAACAGAATTTCCACGTAACTTAAGAAGTTGATGTTAATAATTCCTTCTACTTTATAAAAGATCGATTTCTAACAATACATAGTATTGTTTTCCACCCAAATTCTCTATACCAAAATTAGAGTGAAAATTTGTTTCCAGGCCCCCTAATATATAAAAGTACATAATTAAGAAATATGCATGTGCAGACAGCATTACTAAATATATCATTTGTTTAATTTATATCACTCCCTCTATCTATTAGTTAACGCACAACTCTTACAAAGGTTTATTCTTATAATTTACGTAACTTGAAGTATTTGTAGAAATGCTTTTATTACATACTTCCTTGCAGGTGCAAAGGGAGTAAGGGTACACAATAGTCTTAGGTTAGGATAAAATCTTGTAAGAGCTGATCCCTTCGTGAGGGCTTTGAAATTTTATTCTACTCCTAAATCGGAGAGCGAAAGAAGAAAGGAAGATAGAAAGAGAGAGAGAGAGAGAGAGAGAGAGAGAGAGAGAGAGAGAGAGAGAGAGAGAGAGAGAGAGAGAGAGAGAGAGAGAGAGGAGAGAGAGAGAGAGGAGAGAGAGAGAGAGAGGAGAGAGAGAGAGAGAGAGAGAGAGAGAGAGAGAGAGAGGAGAGAGAGAGAGAGAGAGAGAGAGAGAGAGAGAGAGAGAGAGAGAGAGAGAGAGAGAGATGAGGAGAGAGAGAGAGAGAGAGAGAGAGAGAGAGAGAGAGAGAGAGAGAGAGAGAGAGAGAGAGAGAGAGAGAGAGAGAGAGAGAGAGAGAGAGAGAGAGAGGAGAGGGTATAACGACCTTCCATTTTAAATAGTATGTTTTTGAAAATGCAAACCAATAACAAGGAATGTCTCGGAAATGCCGACTTCATAAGGAATTGCAGATGACCTCAAATTGTGCGCTTTAATACTTTGCACCATATAACTCATATTGCATATTTACTGTTATTGTTGCTATGCATCGTAAGTTGACATTAGTATGGTAAGTAATTTCTCCAAAACAAGACATACAGGCGATGCAAAATTCACTAATGCGAGGACAAAAACAATTTGAAATTTTGATTACCTGTACAATTATATGACCATAGTGCTAGAAATAGTGGGCAATACATATGTGGTAAGCACGTAAAGGAAATTTAAAACACTCGGCGCAAGCACCTCGCTTTATCAAACTTCTCCTCGTTCAGTATAAAGTGCTTACCATATTAGTATCGCAATATACTATTGTCCAATAATTTGTATACATCTTATCGTTTAACAGTTCCACACAAATCAATCGAATAAAGTGGCTGTTTCCAGAATGTTGACAAGATACGCTTAATTTATTATGGAAGTATTGTCATTGTGTCATTTTTCAGAAAATCAAAGCTACTTGAAACATGTCCCATGTGAAGACATGTAGTGACGTCGTATGGTCAACGATTAGAACATTCGTTTGTAAATCTTTCTGTAGAAACTTTGGAGAAAATTTACTTTTTACATTTATTTGTCTGTATACACAAACACATATAATAAAAGTTTTAGGTTTGCTCCGCTTTCATAATGCGCTTTTAGATGGAATTTGTTCTCCTAGTTGATATACGTACACATCAGCCGTATTAACAAAAAAAAAATTAGTTGGACATAATTGGATTTCTCCTCAGCCTTCTTTCTGCCCAGTTCCGGAACATTCTGGAACTTTCTCAAGAATTCTAAAAGCTAGAGGAATGATCGTACTAAATCGCAGCCGTCTGCTTCTCCGACTTCAAGGACGCCGGTGACAGCCCTCAGGTGGTTTCAACCGACGTACTGACGGATTACCAGGACCCTGGCCGTGGTGTTGTGAGGAGAGTTTGTGGGTAAACAGTGGGCGCTTAGCAAAATTGAGAGCCGCACAGGCAGCTCCATCCGGCACTTTTTTTTTTTTGCAGATAGCCGAACTCAGAAACGTACTGGAACAACAACTGGAAGTGATGATCCCTCACATTAATTCGGCGAAAATTGGTACACCTTACCGACCCCTAGGTTAAACCAGACAGCAGCGACGGTTCAGCCGCGTAGCTAGCTGAATATTCTCAAGGCCTTGGTTGAGGAATGTCGAGAGGTTTAGAGAACACCAGTCTCCACTTTCAACTTCTACAGGATAGTCACAATCTACATAATCTACATAATCTACATAACCATTCATTACACCGCTTTTTTAACGGATATTTTGGATGGAAGAATTGTTTGAAACCTGTTTTTGAAGGCCTTTTTTATTTTTAGGA
>CM060957.1:146097469-146340071 GCA_030765055.1 Mantis religiosa | reverse complement strand
CAATACATATGTGGTAAGCACGTAAAGGAAATTTAAAACACTCGGCGCAAGCACCTCGCTTTATCAAACTTCTCCTCGTTCAGTATAAAGTGCTTACCCATATTAGTATCGCAATATACTATTGTCCAATAATTTGTATATATCTTATCGTTTAACAGTTCCACACAAATCAATCGAATAAAGTGGTTGTTCCAGAATGTTGACAAGATACGCTTAATTTATTATGGAAGTATTGTCATTGTGTCATTTTTCAGAAAATCAAAGCTACTTGAAACATGTCCCATGTGAAGACATGTAGTGACGTCGTATGGTCAACGATTAGAACATTCGTTTGTAAATCTTTCTGTAGAAACTTGGAGAAAATTTACTTTTTACATTTATTTGTCTGTATACACAAACACATATAATAAAAAGTTTTAGGTTTGCTCCGCTTTCATAATGCGCTTTAGATGGAATTTGTTCTCCTAGTTGATATACGTACACATCAGCCGTATTAACAAAAAAATTAGTTGGACATAATTGGATTCTCCTCAGCCTTCTTTCTGCCCAGTCCGGAACATTCTGGAACTTTCTCAAGAATTCTAAAAGCTAGAGGAATGATCGTACTAAATCTTTTTTATTTTTTTTTTATTTTATTTTATTTTATCCATCGATCAGCAATTATGCTTTACAGATGTTTGTTATAAGATACATAGGAACAGGACACATAACAATGGAGGTAGCCATGAACGACTCCTCTAACTAAATATGGAGGATAACTGTAACACAAATTGAGAACTTAAGGTCTGATGGTAGTAATCACGTGTCTGAGTCGTCTGTGCTGGAGACGTCACTCAGGAGAAGATCTTGGGGCAGTCTGCGCTTCAGGCGAGTTGGCTGGCGAGTGCCGACAGCCGAGACGGTAGGTAACAGCTCCAGGGACCTCCTGGAGATGTAAAAGAATGGTCGTGCCAGGCGTCGGATGATTGGTGAACGGGTAGAAGACCAAACTCATGATGAAGCTGCTGGTTTCGGATGAACCATGGAGCGTTCGTACTAAATCGCAGCCGTCTGCTTCTCCGACTTCAAGGACGCCGGTGACAGCCCTCAGGTGGTTTCAACCGACGTACTGATGGATTACCAGGACCCTGGCCGTGGTGTTGTGAGGAGAGTTTGTGGGTAAACAGTGGGGCGCTTAGCAAAATTGAGAGTCGTACAGGCAGCTCCATCCGGCACTTTTTTTTGCAGATAGCCGAACTCAGAAACGTACTGGAACAACAACTGAAGTGATGATCCTCACATTAATTCGGCGAAAATTGGTACACCTTACCGACCCCTAGGTCAAACCCAGACAGCAGCGAACGGTTCAGCCGCGTAGCTAGCTGAATATTCTCAAGGCCTTGGTTGAGGGAATGTCGAGGAGGTTTAGAGAACACCAGTCTCCACTTTCAACTTCTACAGGATAGTCACAATCTACATAATCTACATAATCTACATACCATTCATTACACCGCTTTTTAACGGATACTTTGGATGGAAGAATTTGTTTGAAACCTGTTTTTGAAGGCCTTTTTTATTTTTAGGATTGATTCATATTCCTGGAAAGACACTTTAGATTAAGGGATCCATTAGTTAATCTAATCCGTCACTACTTTTTCTGCTGATTATTTATTGCGCTGTTTTTAGCAGGGAGACAGCAAAGCTTCCTTTTTTTTAATCACTAACTTACATGGAAGGGAATGCTGTAGGTAACGGTTACTATTATTGTAGTATTTCTTATAACTACAATATCCAAGGCTGAAAGGGTGCTATTTTATTAATCTGTATTATTGTCCACCTCTCAGCGCGTAAAAGTTGTCTTAGACATGATAGCGTACAGTCAGTTGGAGTGTCCAGTGTGTGTAAAGACGTGTTTTCAGCAGTCATTGTCCAAGTATTACGCGCTGTTTATACCGGAGTTAGAGTTAATGTTTTCCACATATTTTTATTGCCTCGCTTCTGCTTACGAGATAATTCCAAACAATCACCTCTGTACTTGAATGCCCTGCCAATCTTCGAACACCGCTAGAGGCCATACTTTGTGAGGTCTTAGAGAATCGCCTAATTCATCACATTTATGGCATTGAATAGCCTGGAAATTTGCCTTTAATGGTGTGCATAATAAAAAAGGGGCAACGTTAGTGCTGTAAGATGGACGAGGTACAAAGATAATGTTTGGATTAAGCCAGAAGCTGAAAGACTTGATCAGTGACGTCACGCTACGCTTGGTTCTGACGAAGTAGCTACCGAGGCCAATGAAATTGTGATCATTTCCTTGTAACTGCTCTGACAGTAGAATGAGAGGGAACAGCACGCTTATAAATCATTCCAATCAATTTGTGGTATGAGAAGTGCAAACAGGGTCTACAAATACAACATTACTACCAACCTGTCGAAATGAGAGTGCTGCCACTTATGGACTTCGTGCAAACTCTACTCACTTCAAATATTAATACCACGGACTGGACACTCCATTGATCAACTTCGAGCATCACCGGAAGATATTTGTGAAGGAAAATTACATCAAAGTATTAAATAAAATAAAGCAAGGACTGAAAGTTTTCAACTTAAATCCGTATGGAGGCAAATGTGCCTGTTTCACTCCTTTAACTGCAGCACTGTTTTTTTTTTTTTAATTTTAATTTCCAGAAAATCAAGAATATACATATATATGTATATACATTATTTCGTTGTTTTAACACTTTTTAACTTTACGTGGAATTAATGCTTGTTTTCCTGCTTTTTACACATATACAGAGTAAACATAGACTTTCATACCCAAGGTGAGACTTGAACCCGCGACCATCTATCTGGCGGAACGCCAAATCCATACGCTTCAGCGATCACGGCTACGAAGGTCAGCACACTTCGGATCAGATATACCTTCACCTAGAATTGCGTGGATGCTTAAAATAATAGTTGCCTTCCTAATTATCCTTTCTAATTCTTCCTCTACTATTTGTCATTGTCATTTCTTATTTTCTTCTTCTCCTGAAATATAAAGTGAGTCAGTTAGTGAGTGAGTGAGTGATCTGAAGTCCACGTTGCGAGTGAGCTTCCAAAAACATATTTGTGATATATGAGCTGCTGTACGAGATAAGAGAAATATTGTATTCCACTCCGTAGTGATCCATCCTGAGTGAACGGAAATAATTCGTTTTGAAGGAATGCTTTGCATTAACCATTTATAGGATACAGTCAGTAAAAAGTGATCACTTCTAAGCTCTTTTCTAACTAAAACCTGAAGGAGAGTATATATTTATGGACAGTAACTGCTGTGGTTCTCAGCGTTCATATTCTTAATTTTACTTAAAGTTGCCTTTATCGAGCTGGAATTTCTTTTATGTGCCATAAATCTGTTACAGGTACCACCGGCTTTGAAGGAAACCATTGGATAAAATGTATTACCTTCCGTCATGTTCGAACCTGCCACTTCGAAAGTAGGTAGTAATAAAAAATAGCTTGCAGAAGACATGTCAAAATAAATGATAGTAATAGAAAAAGTGACGTGAATGTAAAACACTTACACAGTAATTATAACAAAATTACAATACCGAAAATTTGTATAAAATCAAAGAAAAACTAGTTTTCGAAACTGATTACAATTTATTTGCTTCTTACTTATTTTAATTAAATTAAGGAAGATTGATAATTCAATACTTTTTAAATGCAAATCGGAATAATTCTATTTATTGTATCAGAAGTATTTTTCTTTGTATCATTCTTTTGAATTATTTTGCATTCATTTTATTCAAACTATTCCCCTTTAATATCACACTTTAAACTTTATAGGTGTGGTTAAAGAAATGGTGTCTCTCTTTATAGGACACTTCAGAAACCTGGTTTTTAAAACATCCCACTGCTTCATCAGACGATGAAAACCTTATCCCGCGTATTTCATGTTTAATATTTGGAAACAAAAGAAATCACTCGGTGCTGGGTTAGAATGTATGGTGAAGGTACTCGGTTATTGGTGCTGGTGTACCTGACGACGCCTTATATCGATGTAAAATTATTATGTTTCCCCTTGCAGTTTTTTACCATTTCTATACTAATTGCTGGTAACGTAACATTCATCTTCTAATACTTGTAATAATATGGACCGTATTAGAGGAATAAGCGAAAAACTAGGAACCATCTACCAGCACTGCAATACCTTGGGCATATGTAGCTCTAGGTTCTGTTTGAAACACCCATTGAGACAATTGATCCTAGTGACGAAATGTAAAAAGAAATTTGAAGCACGCTTTGAAATTTTCTCAGAGTTTTCTGTAGGCTTTTCCTTTACTGTATTTCATTGCACTAATATTTCTGGTCGGGGGGTCGGTTTATACAGAAATTATCGATAGCAATATTTTCCCAAATATAACTTCAATGTAAAATTCTATTTTACTCATACTTATGCTTTACGGTACACGAATAAATTCAAAAGCTGTACATTTATCTTCTTTAAGCAGTACTCTAACAGCGGCATTAGTTTCATCAGCAACGATGATGAAAAGAAATTAATCATTATTGGCAAGTCCTATCATTTCCAATTCCCTGTAACCATTATGAATAAAAAACTCACAGTCCGTAAATTTTCTCCAGTCAGATTCATTTTTGGAAAAATACAAAAGCTTTAATTAATGATAATAATGTATTAATGATCGTATAAAATATAGTATTTATTATTACAAAAATCTGTTCCAACTACAATATTCCATTCTAATTCCTCCTAATCAATGTACAAATACTGTCAACTGCCTAATACTTATGGGCTATCTAGTTGCAGGGCTCGCTGGACATTAATCCCTAATTTTTGCCCACATTAATCTGCTATTGCTTAATGATTTCTACCTCTCTTAATTTATCATCGCCACCCTCCCTTTCAGGGCTATCTTCTTTCCATGCGCTCTCCTTGCCCCATTGTAGCGCACTCGTATTCCTAAATAGTGAAATTACTTTAGCACCCTATTTTAATAGCAGTTAAAAGAATAAAGAAAATCGAATAAACTACACGAAAATCAACTCGCAAATAATTAAAAACTAACTACCTGTCAAATACAAACTTTACATTTGTGTTTAGAAATATGGCATTCTAAAAATGTAGCACATTATCCTTGTATAAAACGTATAAATAAGTACGGCTTAAGGTATGTTTTGCATTGTGCTTCATAACAATCTTTTTGGTCATTCTTGTATGGAACGTTATTTTGGAGACGCATATACACGTGCATACGCATGCACATTTGAACGTACATTTTTTTAGTGAAATTGAATTTTTCCTCCGCTCACCATAAGTGGTTAAAAAATTAACATCATTACATTTGAAATCATAGTATAACAACACAAACACTACATTTTTCATCTCTCATCTTGATATTAAATGGCACAGGAGAAATATTTCCGTGTTTCAAATGTTTCGAGTTACCGCAGAAACAATATTTGAACAGTATCCTCCCCCGCCTCCCCGACCACAACACAGTAGGCCACGGACAAAACGTCATCAAGAAGGAAGCAAATTTTTCCTGCGGCCATATTGCTTTCTGTTTTCTCATTACGCCAGACATATGAAGAGATAGGCAACCAGCCGCTGGCGGGTTACATTTCTGGGTTCACCGAAATTAAACTTCTCCCTCTGTATTCATAAAAAAATAAAATGGATGAAGAAGCAGAACAAACCCTTACTGTACTGACGTAGTAATGAATTAGACAAGTGCTTTAAAAATGGATACATCAGAATACAGCTAAACAACAATAAAGGCGTATGTAATTCCCTAAAATTCTCAGTTAATTTACTTAGTTCTGTAGTTTTATAACTGTAATCTAGTTTAATTTTCAATGTCACTTCGGCAAGTTATAAATTTTCAAACAGTTCTAGAATACTCAAGAGATGGGGAGAAATAAGCTTCCATTATTTTTCATCTCCCTATATTTTTTATGAATGAGAACACTTTACCGTTAGCGTAACTTTTAACTGATAAAATCGCTTTATGTATTTTGCCTGCCTCATAAACAACTTATCCTCTTCCCAGAGGCTATCTATAGTATTCTTATAAAGATATATTATATAAAGTCAGCTTTTGTTACTAATTAAACCATGTGGAAAATTTCAATAGGTTCCTTTTCAGATGAAATTATTTAATTACTCGTCTACAAAATATTTTACAACATTGCAAAGGTAGAGTCGGGATGAAAACGCAATGTCATAGTCTGGATTTGAACCGTGGATATTTTAGCTACGGCACTGAATCTTTCAGCCCGACTTTGCATAAGGGAACCTTGTGCTACATACGGCTATTGATAGAATAACCTATTTCCATTCTTACAAAAAGTTTATACTTCCAAATATTCCTTGTAAATAAATATTCACTAGTCTCCGTTGTAGGCTAAAATGCATGCAGAAGCTAAACCGATTTATGTGATGATTTGAAAAATTATGGTCTTTGAAAGACCAAAAAATTAAAATGGAAAGAAGAATCCGGAATTGACACTTAAAAGAAACACAACATTTTCAAGTTCAAGACAAATATCTAGGAACTAGTGAAAGTCGCAGCATTTCCGACATTTAAATTGTTAAATGCTGTAAAAATGCATCATAAATACAATTCCGTATTTATCAAGTTATTTAAACGAAACAAAAACTGGTTTAAAACCCATTAAAGGCAGTATACAGCTACAGTAACAATAAGTAGAGACTACATTAATAAATCGTCGAAATTTCACTACTTGTTTCACTGTAGCAAAAGCCATTATTTGCGCCGAACGCGCCTAATATTTGAATCATTTTGTTTTGTGTGTATACTAACCAATGTATGTATGTTTAGCTACGCAAGCGACTTCTCCTGTTCAAGTTTAGTTTATTTATGCTATTCCAAGCGATAGTCATACGAGTATATGTTGCGTTATACTGGAAAGAAAACTCTCTGTCAGCATGTGTTATTACAGTGTTTCTCAACCAAGGTTTCTGGTAGCCTTACGCAGCTGTTTTCCCTGAGTATTTTAATTATTTATACTCTCTCTGTGTTCATAGTGATTTCTTATAGCTATCAAGAGCTAAATGAATGACACATTTGAAATTGTTAAATTTCAATGTTAACCATGGCTTATCCCCGTAATGTAGCAAATAAATTACCTTGCGTATGATGAGAAAATCTGGAATATTTGTTGTACGATTATGAAGGAGATGTTTAGGATATAGTTAGCAGTGACGTGTACTGGTCATGTTAGCACTGGCATGTTAGCTACTCCATTGTTTCGCGGTAGTGGCGGGTCAAATATGGGTGATGTGGATCAGCTATCTCTCTTTACGAAAAACAGTTAAATGGTAAAAAAAGTATTTTCATACCACTGGATGTAACCATGCACAATTTTTACTAATTTTCAGAGCTGTAAATTCATGCAAGACATTCGTCTACCTGTACTTGCGCGTATAAATAGCTCTAAACCTAATTATTATAATACTCAGAGGGAAGGGGTAAGAAATTCACAAAACACTTCTAAAAGCATACCACCCACATCCAAAAAAGTCGCAACCGTTTCGAAAATGTCTAGTGTGTTGCGAAAAAGAAGTTCGCAAGGAAACCGATATTATTTGGTGTGAATCTGCAGTTGTGCTCTTGGGTGTTTATCCCGGTTTTGAGGTGTACAATTCAAAAAAAAACCTTTTAGGGTATGTTTACATCCCATATAGAACTAATTTAAATTTATTGTAAAATCGCAAGATTAAAATAATTGGCGTTAAATGAGCATTAAATGCATGTATGTGCAGGACGTCTATACACGTCCATTTCGGTTTGGGACATTTTAACTTGGACATCATATGACGTCCATATCGGTGAAAGGGTTAATTGGAACTTTTTACTTCCTCTAACTGAAATATGTGTAAAATAGGGTTCATAAATCTGGATAAATAAAAAAAAATATGAATACAAGAAAAATGTACAAGTTACTATTAAATAGCCAAAGTCTGTCTGAAGAAAATTACAGGTATATGAATGACACGCTCACATTTTAAAATGTACTTTATTGTACTTGAATATTTAAAACATTAGCACGTAAAACGTCCCTAATCGAAAGTAGGAAATTGATAGTAGAAGCTGATATTTCCATCTTCATAAGTTTAAAGTAATTTCAAGCAAATATTTGATAGTAGAAGCTGATATTTCCATCTTCATAAGTTTAAAGTAATTTCAAGCAAATATTATCGGTAAATGTACAGGAGTGTTTGTTTTTCTCTTAGGCTTGAAAACGCTCTCTGCTACATGCAATGGTGTCTTTTACAGATCTACCAGAAGGTGAACCACAGCTGATGGTTGAAAAGCGACGCTACTCCGTTGGAGAAACACTTCGAGCTAACTGCACATCTCCAGCGTCGAACCCTGCAGCCAACCTAACCTGGTTCATCAACGGTAGCGAGGTAAGTCTACCACACACAAAGCTGCAATTCCTTAGGATTCTCTTAGAGGAAATTTCAAGTTTATTATGGCGTGTAAAGTATCCTCATCTCGTTCCTAAGGTTTGTCAGCATATATTCTGATACAGAAACTATCACTTTCTGTATAATTCAAATGCACCAAGGGCTTTTATCTTCAGTTCATTATTTTTCCTTTTCATAAACAAAATACAGTTCTAAAATGTTAACTAATTTAAAGATAAATGCAATGCAATAGCATTTTAACTAAACATTTCGGCGTACCTGACTTACCAAAGTTTACTTGTGTTGTACAATCCGCCTACTAAAAGAAAACCTACATCGGCCTATTCTGTTGTATGTTATCTTCGGACTTCAGAGATAAGGAATAGTGTATAAGCTTATGCTAAGGTTTTACATGCCAACTTGCAGGCAAGAATTTGAGCTATAGTTTTACATGCCAGCAAGGAGGTTAGAAATTGAACTACTGCTGCTGCTATGAGAAGGATAGCACGAACATTACACTCCTAAGCATGGGTCCAGCTTTTGGGATTCCGCTAGACAAAGAGACATTGCCTTTCGAGCTCCAAGAAGGCAGTGTTTTTCTTTCGGGTTGAAACAATACTTTGTAGAGCATAAGTATACTGTTTTTTGGCTTATGTTTAAATTCCAAGAACTGCTCATTCAGAGAACTGCAAGGTTCAAAATATTTTCACCAGACATACATGTGGTAAATCTTGAGGACAAATTTATAAAGGGCAAGCAGGAAAGGATACTACAGAGGTTATCCAAAGTTATTTGTCGAATGTATTTACCTAATGTATACGAAGTTGAGGATTTTAAGATTTTTTCTAGACCCGCTGTTGCAAATCGGTGAACTGATATTTTTTAGAAAAGCTGTGAGATATAAACATGCCTTACATTATTATGATTACAAATAAAACATTTGGGTTTCTTTCTCTTTTTTAATTGCAACATTTGCTTTTTGTACACTTGTCCTGTCCTCAAGTCTCAACACGTACAAACACTTTCAAAACGCAATTTAAATTTATTACGACCTTACTGCATGTGTAATGAACAAAGGAAAACTCATGATTACTTCAAACTGAGTAGGTTCTAAACTAATACAGTAGGCTAGTTCAATATGTGACTTTGGATTGAACAAATATAAACAAAGGCTAAGCTAATCACAACTATGCTTACCTACTTCATTGCAAAATCTTCCTGAAAACCATGAAACAACTTACAGAAAGACAACGAATTGAAATACTAATTATAATCGATGTTCCAGAGTTGCTGGAAAAGTTAACTAATTTCAAAGACAGACTTTGGCATTGTTTGGCAGTAGGCCATTTTGAGTACCTTTTGAAGGGAATTCATCATGTGTTACAACACAGCACCGTAATTTTGTACGTTCCGACACCTGCGGACCAAAAAATTGAAGAAAAAAGTATGTGGGACAGGAATTCTTTATCCGTAATTAATTTCTCTCCATCTTAATCAGCCACACGTTCGGGCGCAATTTGGTGCGGGATTTCAATGTTTGAGATGGGATGCACGTTGACTTTTCGAAGACCCACGTCGAGAAGCCAGATATAACAGGGTTAATTTGTTGTATTTTGAGTTGTTTCTTGATGATTGTGTTTAATTAAATAAGAGTCATGAGAATCTAAGTTTCAGGCGTGGTTCGGAATAAAGTTTCGGAGAAGTTACAAAATTTGTAACAATTTAATTGTATTATTTGGATTACATTTTACTTGAACTTCCTTTCTCAGTCACTTGCAGGTTACTTCCAACATATCGGTAAATTCTTATTTTGTTATAATTAAACAGTTCCAACTATTACATAAAAGTTCTTGATCCTGCACCACTATCCATCACACTCACCATTACAAAACATCTCTATCAAGATAATTGATTTTTCGTAACTATCGTTACTCCTATCTTAATTTTGTGATTGACCGATTTAATTCTACGTCACAACATTACGTCATACAATTATTACTACGGCCAATCACAAAACTACATATACTTTTACTTATTTAAATTATTAAATAGATTTATATAATCATTTTTTTATAAATTTATAAACTTTTAATAACTTTTCTAAATATAACTCGCAACTACTGTTACAGATGTTGCTATTAAAAGAAGTCACGCCCTGTTCACAACCATAAAAAGGTGAAGAAATATTGATATCTTACAGCTTTTCTAAACAGTATCACTTCACAAAATTATAACAACAAAGTTACAAACATTGTTCCATACCTTTTACTCACTCCATATATTTTGTGCTCTATGGTGTTCTAATCTAGAAGCAAATGTTTTTATAACCCCTTTCAATGATGTTTAGTGATACGTTAAATAAGTCCGTCAGAATAAATTTGAGTTTTCAATGTTGCGCGGATTATAACAATCAGACGAAAACTGCTTCCTTCGTAACGTCTCGAGTTCGAATCTCTGTGAGAGTGAGTTATCTGGATAAGGTTTTTACCGGAATTTTCCCTTATTAAGAAGGACGAATATCGGGTTACTCTAAGCTCTATGAACCATGGATCCATTTGAGCATCATTTCAGCACCTTATTCACCGTCCAATATGACGTACTTTGGAACGTTAATTAAAAAGAGATCTTATTAAAACACCCATTAATAATTAGTTTTAAAGTGCTGAGTGACACTTCCTTTGGTTCTCGCAGTTAAAACAATTATGGTGTTTCAAAGCCATGGCTTCCAACATATTAAACATCACGGGTATACAGAAAGTACTGTGAGTGTAATACGTAACATTTTATGTCCATCATTGCTTAGTATACTTTATTATTAAATTCCTCCAAATAACTGCAATGAGGTTCATTATTTTGCACTATTTCGTATTCCAAAGATATTTACTACACTATGTGCTGCGATTAGTTTGTGAGGTCCTGTTCATTCCTAATAAATTTTATATAGCCGATAAGTAGTAAAAATGGACAGTCTTACTTCATAAAAAATGCATATCTCATTAAGGCACGCAACATACGAAAAATAAAACATTTTATGCAGTAAACCTTTTTCGGAATGATTTTAGATACCGTTTTGAATTTATTGGTTTTATTTCTCGCAGTCATGGAAAGAGCAAGGAATCTCAAAGCCATCACACATCTAACGACAACTTTTTAAAAATTCGAACATTGCTTTAGCTTACTGTGTTCTTTTAATATCTGCAACAAAACTGTGTAGTGTAATTAAGGTTTATGGTTTATCTATATTAATATTATGAAGTAGACAGAAGGCTAATTATGCACAGTTTATGGAAGAATGAGTGCATACAATGATGCGAGTGTATTATTTGTAGGGACAATTAACGGTTGTAAAAATGCAAGTACGATTTGTGCAGGGATTAATAAAAGAGAGAGAGATAGCTGGTGTCAAATATCGTTTTGCAAGCTGAGCTCCGGATAAGCCAGTATGAATAACGGGAGTCATGCCGCCATAGAGATTAAAATATCAGCAGACTCTGCGACAACTGATTGAACAAGATAATCCAATCATCTACTCCAGATTCGGATTACTGTGATACACATTATTTCACACGCAAGTATAATATGTCGACACGGCTGCCAACCTCGCCAGCAGTAGCCTTTTATGACTTTCAAAACAACGTGGCATTTATGTTTAAATGAATCGTACGTTGTTTAAAACGAACAGCAGTAGAATAACTTGTGAAAATCAAAAACTGTTTATAGTTTTTATCGTTTGTATAATCGTTACTGCTTACTACGAGGGCTGTTCAATAAAGAATGATCACGTTTTTTTGACAACGTACCTTTACTCATCCTCATAATTTTGATGCCCCTTCTCAAAATAGTCTCCCCTGAATGCGATGCACTTGTCCCAGTGTTTCTGCCAATCTTCAAAGACATGCTGAAAACCATTTTGAGAGATCCTTCAAAATCGCCTCCACAGCCTTCACCACTGCTTCTGATGATGCATAGTGCCTCCCACGAAGACGTTTCTTCAAGTTAGGGAATAAAAAAGTCACATGGACCTAAATCCGGACTATAGGGACGGTGAGGGATGCACTTCAAGTTGATTTTTGCAAGGTATTCAGCAATAACATTGCCAATATATAGCCGCGCATTATCGTGTTGCAACATCTAGTCTACTTCATGGAAATGTGGTCTTCTGCACCTGATATGGATTTGCAATGTTTTCAGGACATCCCTGTAGTATTAACCAGTTACTAATGTGTGTGCAGGTAAAACATGCTGATAAACCATTCCATGAATATCAAAGAATGACATGACCATAACTTTCCCAGCAGAAGCAATCACTTCTGCTTTTTGGGGGGTTAGTGATGCAGGAGATTTCCACACTGAGCTTTGCTCTTTGCTCTCAGGATCAAAATGATGTAACCAAGTTTCATCAGCAGTAATTACGTTTGAAAGAAACTCCGGATCTTCCTCTAACATCAACTTTAACTGTATGCAGACCTGTATACGAATGTCCTTTTGTTCGGGAATCAACAGTCTTGGAACCCACTGTGCACAAACACGTCTCACGTGTAATGTTTCTGTAACCAATAAATCTTCAGTATTTCAAAAAGTGATCTCAAGCTAATTCGTCGATCCTGCCTCACAATTGCAGCAGCAGTGTTGATATTTTCCGTAAGAGCAGTAAAGGGAGCACCGCGTCCACCTTCCTTTGAAATTGATTGCCTCCCCTCTTTAAAAAGATTTTATTGGCCTCAACTGATAGATTTGCTAAGAGGAAAGCAGAATTTCAAAGCCGCATATTGTTCATCGCGTGTTACCATTGCAGCGGTAGGTGATACTGAACATGTCTGAACTTACCTGATTCCCACAGGCGGGAACCAGGAATACCAACAATGAAACTACGACGGCCTGTTTGTTTCACATTAAGCTACCAGAATATAATAGGATTGAATTTTAGTGCGAAAAATTATGACCGTAAAAATTAAGATCATTCTTTACTGAACAGCCCTCCTTGAATTATACGACCTTTTAAGATTTTATTCCAAAAGTGCAACAGCAAGTGAAGTACACTTTTGACATGCAGTCGGAACTGTCCTGTCTTGAAATTGATAAATAGGGTACTTGGCTGTTTACTGCAAGAGCTCACCAAGAAACCAGGAGAATATCTGGTTTTAGCTGTTTGTACAGATCTGTTCTAGTGATGGGACGACACACTATTTCTCAATAGTTCATATCTATACTGATCGTCAAGCGATGCCCAAATATTCCCTTTATTTAACGCTGTAGGGGTGAAAGCTGAAGCATACTGAATGATACACTTATTAGTATTATATCTGACTAAAATGCATGCAATAAATGTTGATTTTTGCACAAAATGATCAGTTTAAGCGTTATCTTGTGCTGACGGAAACATTGTGTATTCAATAGAGGTTACATAACTTTCACTTCGTATACAAATGTGCCTCACTGCTTACTGTGTGGCTTACCGCCAATATTTTCCTATATATTTGAGATTTGCTATATCATCATCATCATCATCATCATCATCATCATCATCATCATCATCATCATCATCATCATCATCATCATCATCATCATCATCATCATCATCATCATCATCACCATCACCATCACCATCACCATCACCATCACCATCACCATCACCATCACCATCACCATCACCATCACCATCACCATCACCATCACCATCACCATCACCATCACCATCACCATCACCATCACCATCACCATCACCATCACCATCACCATCACCATCACCATCACCATCACCATCACCATCACCATCACCATCATCATCATCATCATCATCATCATCATCATCATCATCATCATCATCATCATTATTATTACTATTATTATTACTATTATTATTACTATTATTATTATTATTATTATTATTATTATTATTATTATTATTATTATTATTATTATTATTATTATTATTATTATTATTATTATTACTATTACTATTATTATCATTACTATTATTATCATTACTATTAGTATTACTATTATTAGTATTACTATTATTAGTATTGTTATTATTAGTATTGTTATTATTGTTATTATTAGTATTGTTATTATTATTATTATTATTATTATTATTATTATTATTATTATTATTATTATTATTATTATTATTATTATTATTATTATTATTATTATTATTATTATTATTATTATTATTATTATTATTATTATTATTATTATTATTATTATTATTATTATTATCATCATTATCATCATTATCATCATTATCATCATTATCATCATTATCATCATTATCATCAGTATCATCAGTATCATCAGTATCATCAGTATCATCAGTATCATCAGTATCATCAGTATCATCAGTATCATCAGTATCATCAGTATCATCAGTATCATCAGTATCATCAGTATCATCAGTATCATCAGTATCATCAGTATCATCAGTATCATCATTATCATCATTATCATCATTATCATCAGTATCATCAGTATCATCAGTATCATCAGTATCATCAGTATCATCAGTATCATCAGTATCATCAGTATCATCAGTATCATCAGTAGTATCATTAGTATCATCAGTATCATCAGTATCATCATTAGTATCATCAGTATCATCATTAGTATCATCAGTATCATCAGTATCATCATTAGTATCATCAGTATCATCATTAGTATCATTAGTATCATTAGTATCATTATTATTATTATTACCATCATTAATATTATCTATATCATTATTGTTATGACTATCTAGTTCAAAATAGTGTCAGAATTCAACCATGTTTTATTTAAAATTACTACTCTATATTGGTGAAACCAAGTAGTGATAGAAGTTAGTCATACGTTATAACAAATTGTTTTTAATCACGATGCTCACACACACACGCGTGCTCAGACACACAGTCACATACTGACTTACAATTGACACATATGACCTTAATTTCTAATTGAAAACATATTTTATTCTCTTTATTGTTATACCATTTAAGTTTTGCTTTAAGGGGTCCTTAAAACTATTTTGGGACATCTGTGTGGACCTCTTGAATATGAGGCAGATACGGTACCCCTGGACCTAAGAGCTGTGTTTGTGGTTATATGTGTCCACATATCTGTGAATATAGTTAAAAAATAGAAAATTGTTTAAGCACCAAATTTAATATTGAAGCTCAAGTCAAGACAATTTTTTCGTTACATACTATAAGGACATAACAGCGGACGAAGAAACCAGTACTGTGTTTATAATATAGAATTTAAATCTAGAAATCTCTGTTTTAACGCTGAATACGCGTATCGTTCCAGAATGTTTATATTTATCTGCCATTGCTTTTTCCAACCTACATAATGTAGCAACTACCTTTAACCGTCTCAAAACAAAATAATATTATGCTATTTCTTGTAGTGCAAGTTTTGTTAAATTTCAAAGGCAAATGTGTATGACAGCAGCCAATAACACGCAGCCACTGTACCGTACAAAACAACTGGTGCGGATTCTCACGTTGTTGTGTGACTGTTACCGCTGTGGAATGAATTACTCCCGATGAATATTCAGTGCCAGGTGAATACAATTTATTCATATACCTACCTGACAGTGTCTATTACAGTAAATTATCCACAGTGATAGATACCACTTTGTTATTCGATATTTATACTTTTTCAAGAGTAGATGTTCTCATTTCTCCAGATTTACTGCAAAAACAGAATTCTGTTATTAAAATATTTGGTTTATAAGGTCGACAGCTGTTGAGTTTTCAACGAAAAGATATTCAAGAAAATCCCCTACTCAAATTCCTATATACATATCCTATATACTATCGCTATATTTTTACTCTCTCAAAAATTGTTGTAAGCAATTTTTCTGAAGTACAATTTTTGTGAAATCTCTAAACTGTAATTGGTTTGAAATTTTACAAGCATTATATCGTTTAGAAGAGATAAATGAAAATTAGTTTGTTTTAGTAGTCATTCAACAAAGATAGAATTTCAAAAATATTGCGATTCGTTCTTTAGGGGTATGTATGACTGAAATTTTCAAATTCTGAACTAATAATGTTAGCTTTTTCAAATTTACACCATAGGTGTAGTATATTGTAAACATGTTATAACCTAAATTTAAACCATTTTTCTCCAGCAGTTTAGAAATTATGATAAATTTTGTATGTTTTTTGTTACGTCACTGAAAAAGTCCCTTGCGACAAAATATTTTGAATTTTGGTCTAATATTTTAACCCTATGTTCATAATACACATACTTTTTGAAATTGGTCTGGGTTTTTCTGTGTCTTCTTTAGTTTAGGTCACAAAAATTTTTTAATTTACAGATATTCTTTTTTTGTCTAAAAAACTGTAAGTTTTGTGTTTGAAAATTAAAAACATATGCTTATATACATTTCACAATAAAACCTAGGGCAATTTCCATTCCTCATGATATTCTAAACCTGTGTAGGAAATTTCATGAATGTAGTACAAAAACTGCATCGCAAGGAACATTTTACAAGAAGAAAAATGCTGAAAATATGAACATTGAGAAAACAGCGATTAAAGATTTGATTACATAATTCACATTAAATTCCACCAGGCTGATAGGTTGGACCCTCAGATTTCTTTTTCCTCTCCTCTGTTGCTGCTTTTTCCACCTTTTTCTTCTTTAGATGTTGCTTTTCTTCTGCACAACTTCGCTTCTTGCTTTGCAGGATACGAGTCTGATCTCGCTGCACTGAAGTTTTCCTTGCTGAGTCTACTACACTTTCACCTCTGATATTTTGCTGCAGCTCCAATGACTTAAGACTACCCAGGTTAAACTCACTGATGCTTTTAATAACAGCAAGATCCAATTTTTGTTTTGATATGAAAACTTCCTTTGGGCACTTATTCCATATGACATGATGCAAAGATTCATTGGCATTCTGTGTTTTTCCTGTTTTGCACCTCTCTTGTAATGTTGTAGAAGCCAGCCTCTGATATATTGGCAACATTTTAGGAATTATTTTGTCTGAAAGCCTTGTTTTTCTTTTCTTGAATTGAAAATTTAAGAACGGAAAACAGACAAAGAATGTGGATGTAGGCAAAAGAGGGCGTGACTCTGACAGAGTTTAAAGGTCACCGACATTTAAATAAGCATTTAAAAATGGCGTCCGGAGGCAAATTATACATTTTTCACATTCGGGAATGTCTAAATTATTTTATAGAATTAAAATAAAAAAGTCATTATTCTCACAATTTTCATGAAATTTCAGTCATACATACCCTTAAAAATCGCATAAATGGCATCCACATGACTTGCTCTACATTGTACAAAGTTGCTAACATATTTCATATTAATCTAGATAAACAGTTACACTTAGTTGTATTGATGTTTTACTGTAGGTACAAGGGAAACAATGCGAGGCTTGATAGGCTTCCTTTAATAACTGGTCGCTGACTTTGAAATTCGGTTCCTCTTACATTTCCGAGAACTAAGAAAATAAGTAAGTACTTCTTATTTGTGTAAAACATAAGCGTTTGAAAATTTAAAACAATAAGAAGAAATATCTCGTGAATTTTGTTTACACGAAATATAGATTTTTGTGCATCTGTTGTTTTACCAGTTAAGCAAATGTCATTCAGAATGAAGAGGACTTCATAGAATATTCTGAGAAAATTATAAACTTACATTGCATTTGTCATGAAAGTTCTTAAAGAAAAGGGAAAATAATCGAAATAATCAGGGCCGTTTTAAGAAAACAAAAATTTCGGCAAACTTCCCATGTAAAATGTAGCTTCGGATGGGGAAACTTTCTCGGGTATGTGTCGCATCCTTTGCACATACTGAAATAGTATCTACTTTGGCACACAATTGACTTTTTGTTTTCGCCTTATGCTGTTTACATACCGACTTAGACAGACCTTTTACTAAATATGCTTACTTTGTATTTTAGGGTTTCAAAACATGTATTTCTGTTGAAATCTCATCATGGAACTTACGGATGGCTACACGTTAATCCTTCTGCATCATTTAAGCAAGAAGTAGACAACGTAAGTAGGTTAAAAATAGCGGTTCCAGAACAGACCCAAATGAGCAAGATGGCGGCCATGCGCAATCGGTATGTTTAGTGGATTAAGACAGTGTTTAGGTAGGCAGTCAATCCTCTTAATTTGGTGTACCTTATAATGCTGTGTCCTGAGGTATGATCAGAGCTTGTCTTGAGCTATGATCTGAGGCTCTAGGGTTAAGGGCTGCAGGGTTTCTTAGGTAAAGTCTGTTGGTATGGGATGTTAATATCTGAAGGATTTAATGGTTAGGTCCTGAGGTATGATCTGGGAGGAGGGTCTAGTGCTAAGAGCTGCAGGTTTTTTCACAGGTGATGTCTGTTGGTCTGGAGGTGAAGTCTGTTGGTCTGGATGGTTTAGAGCTGTAGGATTTAGAGACTAGGTCATGAGGTATGATCTGGGGCTCTAGGGTTAAGGGTTGCAGGTTTTAACAGGTGGGACTGCTGGTATGGGAGGTTAATAGCTATAGGACTTAGAGGTTAGGTCTCGAGGTATGATCTGAGGCTCTAGGGTTAAGGGCTGCAGGGTTTCTTAGGTAAAGTCTGTTGGTATGGGATGTTAATATCTGAAGGATTTAATGGTTAGGTCCTGAGGTATGATCTGGGAGGAGGGTCTAGTGCTAAGAGCTGCAGGTTTTTCACAGGTGATGTCTGTTGGTCTGGAGGTGAAGTCTGTTGGTCTGGATGGTTTAGAGCTGTAGGATTTAGAGACTAGGTCCTGAGGTATGATCTGGGGCTCTAGGGTTAAGGGTTGCAGGTTTTAACAGGTGGGACTGCTGGTCTGGAGCTTGAAAGCTGTGGGATTTAGAGGTTAGGTCTTGAGGTATGATCTGGGGCTCTATGGTTAAGAGTTGCTGAGTTTCTTAGGTAAAGACTGTTGGTCAGGGAGGTTAATAGCTGTGGGATTTAGAGGTTAGGTCTTGAGGTATGATCTGGGGCTCTAGGGTTAAGGGTTGCAGGTTTTAACAGGTAGGGATGCTGGTATGGGAGGTTAATACCTATAGGATTTAATGTGGAATGAGCTCTAGGGTTAAGGGTTGTAGGGTTCATAGCTAAATGTTGTTGGTCTAGAGGATAAAGACCGTAGGGTCTTTTATCTATGTTTTATAGGCTGAGGTATGGTCTTATAATTTTGAAGTTAAGTTTGCTAGTCCAGCGATTAAAGGCGGTTAATCTTGGGGCAAGTACTACATTTATGCTTTACTATGTCATCCTATTATAAACTAACCTAACCTAATATACTCTTTCATTTCTACCTTCTTTCATCATTCTTATTATAACCTAGCTGTGTTTGGCTAGTGGCTTCCTTTGTTGCACCTGTTAACCTATTTGTTCTCTTTCCTTAAGTTCCTCTATTCTACCACTTTAACCTAACCTAATATATCCCATGGTTTTAGCTTCTTGATCATTGTTGAACCTAGTTGATTCTGGTATTAACATTCGTTCTCTTTTCTTAAGCTGCCCCGTTTTTACCTCCTTAACCTATCCTAAGCATGTTTCTTTTCTCATGCTAACTACTTGTATGTATGATGCAAAGTTTTTAGGCATATCGATATTATAGCTATCTTTGTCACTGCAAGAGGTATATATGCTGATTACAGATCTTTATACAGTAAATTTAACCCTTTGTGTATCTGCTTCTCTTTTCCTAAAAATTGAGGTTCTTTTGTTGCTAGGGTTTCTTGTTTTTCGTACCTTCTCTATGCTTTCAGGAACTCTATTCTACCTTGTTATGTTATGAGGTCTTATGCTTATATCTTAGGCTTTTTTTGATTAAGCCTTTTGATCTGAAAGACTTTGTATTTTGGCTATGTTCCTCATCTCTTATGGTCACATGGCTAGTTCTTGAGGCATGATCTTAGGGCCTGGGGTTTAAAGGATATAAGTCTCATAGCTTAAGCTCGTAGGTCTAAAGGTTAAAGACTGTAGGTTTAGTGGTTAGGTCGTATGGATTCAAGGTTAGATCTCTCGGTCTAGAGTTTAAGGCTGTAGGATCTGAAGGTTACGTATGGAGGTATGATCTGAGGGCTCTAGGGTTAAGTGTTTTAAGCTTCATAGCTAAAGGTTGCTGGTCAGGAGGTTAAAAGCTGTAGGATCTGGAGGTTAGGTATTGAGGTATGATCTCGGAGCTCTAGGATTAAAAGCTATAGGCTTCATAGCTAAAGTTTGCCAGCTAGAGATATCTTCTTTACTGTTAGAGGTATATTTGCAATGGTCTAGGCGTACAGTTTTCTTACATTTTTTCATGCAGTTTGATGTCTTCGTACTCTCGTGTCTTTTTCAAGCTTTTACCCCCTATGCATCGTCTTGTAATAAGTCGTTACGCTAAACCAATGTTC
This sequence comes from Mantis religiosa, assembly GCA_030765055.1. Classification (NCBI taxonomy): domain Eukaryota; kingdom Metazoa; phylum Arthropoda; class Insecta; order Mantodea; family Mantidae; genus Mantis; species Mantis religiosa. Next base: position 146,319,304 of record CM060957.1, on the reverse strand, counting down.
TAATGCTATTTCCATGCTTTTTCAGATGTTATGAGGTTTATGCGCGTTTCAGGGATATTTTAGACCAAGTTACGTTACTCAATTCATTTTATAACTAATTAAGAAGTTTTTCAAGGATATTTCAGATTACGAGATAGTAGTTACTTTTTAAATTTACCTATTTAACATTAACTAAAGTGTGTTCAGTTAGCTTATGTGGTGAGGTAGACGTCCCTCGTCTTTTTTCTCTGGACTTGGGACCAGCGTCAGAATTTGTTTTCTGAACGGTAGACTTAACGCCCTCCTCTGCTCTTATTATTCAGTTGTTTTCATGCTTGGATATTTTAATGCTACGTTCTAGTGTTTATTTCTCGGAATGAAAATTGTTTTTTTTTCTGCTCTAGGGTTCCTTCTTTCATTCGCCGTTCAAAATATGACAATGTCCATGGGCATATGTGGATACTCCATCATCTGCAATTACTCTCTTGTCATCATGTGGAGATAGGGATATTTTGTTCACTTCCACTGACGCAACATTATGTTGATGGGACATAATTAGGTTCATTGGCGTTCTTATGATTTCTCTGCTTTTAAGACAGTCCACATAGCTCTCAAAGGTGATGTACTGTTTAATGGCACTATGTTTTATGCCTTTTATCTTCTTGATTATGCCTCCATCGATGTCGAGTGCATACATCTTCGGTCTCAGTCCAACAAAACGACGAATGATTTTTCCATTGGCTTCATCTTTAAATTTTCCCAACACTTTCTTGTTTTTTGTAGAATGACATATGTGCTCGTTAGGATAATCAGCAGTATCCAGATGTTCCAGAAAACGTAACTTATCCTGGTATATGTCTCCGGTAGTCACACGATGGATGAAAGAGTCAGTATCCATGTACATGAGCTTCAGATTTTCAAGCCCGTAATACGGCATTAGCACATCATAATGATACCAATACATCAAGGTCTTCGAGATATCCAGCACACACATCCCAATGTATATAGGCTTGTTGAAGACTATCTCCCGGGACGCCATGTGTATTGCAGCCAGATTAGGTCCATATATAGTTCTATCAATAAATGTAGGCTTAGCAACCAGTTTTTCCAATGTCTTCCAATCGGCGACAAGTCGTATATTCAGTCGGTTTCTGATGTTTTCCATAGTTTTACCAAACATGGCATTGTTAAAAAGTTTGTAAAGATCCTTCTCGAAATCATTTCTCGATCCTTGTCGTAGCCGGTTATTGAATTCCACATAAGGCTTTAACCAACATGACTGTTGAAATTGTAGCACCCGATGGATTTTAGTCAGTTGTAACCCATGACTAAGGGCCTGCTTCAAGGTCATGTAATGCACCACATACCTAGTTCGTGATCCAAGGTGAGGAATTAGTTTCCTTGTAGAAGAACCCGGGGGCTTGATACACTCAGGTAGGAACGGTAAATCATTGTGTAGGTCATGGAGTTCTGTAGGATATTGAAGGTCCACTTCTAAGATGTATCCGAGAGGGTCATCTTCTCGTAGTATATCTAGGTTGATATCTTCAGGAGAAACCCACTTAAAACCCCCGTAAGCAAGGGGCTTCCCCATAGCCCACGCGTACTGGTTATTCGAATCCTCGTACGTAATATATTGAGAGGGTTTACTTGAGTCATACTCCTTCATGTAGTGATTGTTCGCTTCTGCATACCGATGAGAAACTTGGCATAATCCTCCTCTTATACCTGCTTCAACCATGAGTAGCTGGTCATAATCCTGTAGTAATTCCAGTTCAATTCGTGTGTACAACAGCATTGCATCCCACGTAAGTCCGGGTGATGTATAATAATGTGCGGGATCAACTTTATGGGTTTTCAGGGTCTGCTCTCTGAATGTTTCAAACACATCTGCTAGTAGAAGGACATCTGAAGTTAAGTAGAGGTCACTGTACTCGCCTAGTGTTCTGATGTTGAAGTGACTCCATACGGTTTTTGCATGCTGATACTCTGCATCACTAATTTCTTCTCTGTTTAACTTACTGTAGAATGCTTCTCTCGGAGGAAGTTCTGTCTCACTCAAAACATCCCATGATGTAACGTAATCATAGGGAAACACACCTTTACGCATCATCAAATCGATCTTCTCTGCTCCAAAGTACTTCTGAGTTTCAGGATATGATGTTAGATTTTTTGCTAGTTTATCCAAGCTGGTACTAAGGAAGCGATAGGTATCCACAAAACGAAGTTTAATGTCACCAACATACTTGGAAAATGATATATAACTTTCCTCAGAGCTAGGAATAACTTCTACTCTATCGCTAGTACAGCCTAACTCCTTAACAATGAAATGGGAGTCATATCCACTCAGGTTATGTATGAAGACAGGAATATAATTAGGCGTTTTACAGGTTAGATTACACTGATTATGTAGACTTCCTCGATATTCACCACTAATATGATCATGATCTCGTACTTTCCAGTTATCGTCGGTAAATTCTTTACCACATAAGTAGCATTCTGTAGAAGATTCGAATGATTTTTGTTGCTTATCTGTCAGAGTTAATGGAGCACCAGTTTTGTATACAGCATTAATTTTCTTTGCGAGAGAACTTACATACTCCATAAACTTCGGTGCAGCATTATATCCTCGATATACATAGGGTTCAGTAGGAAGACCAGTCTGTAAACCTTCAATTGTAGCTGAGGATTTGACATAAACACAGAAACTCATAGGAATATGCTTCTGATATGGAACTGTATAAGACGTTTCGGGATTAGAAGAACACCCGTGGTAAGGGGTAAGAATGCTTTCAAAGTCAGCGTATATGACATAAGGTAATTTCAACATCCTTTCATGATTCTTGAATCTAACAATAGATTTCTCCTTAGTTGGCATAACAATCTTAGCAACTCCGTGTTGGCCACATATTTTTCTATGCTCATTTAACCTCTCAACTCCTCCATTTCGATACTCAAAGTGCGTAAAACAGCGTTTGCAGATACAGAGTTTTCCCTCACATTTGGTTTTTTGTTGATGAATAAGTCTCTCGAAATTCTTTATATAAACGTAATGATGACGTCCAGCTGAATTGCTTAACAGAAGCAGATCGCGATGATCGGACAGTTCTTCATCGATAACCTTCATAGGAAACACTTGATTTTTCTCATCCAGTCCGAAAACATTTATAGAGATGTTATTTTTTCGTTCAAATTTCGGGATATCAGTCAGGCTCGTAGGAAACGAGAGGCAGGAAAAGTCATATCTCTCTTGAAGATCCTTATACTTGCTAACACGATGAGGATTCTTCTGAATGAACTTTGCGAGAACAGCATGCATAAAACACTTTTCATCTTCATAATTCTGTGGATTTATGCAGGCTCCTTTAGCTCCAATAGAGGTCGGTAGAGGGATGTAACTGGTCCCCCTCAGTTCATTATTCTTGTTGATTCTAACACGCACACCATCAACAGCTAATAAAGCCCAGCTGCTTCCTTTAAGTTGACTTTCCTCCATTTCAGTACAAAGTTTCTTGAATTTACTTTCCAATATGGCGTCCAAGTCACTTTCTAAAAATATTGCTTGATTTGGCGTTTTAAAGGCTTTATCAGTAGTGTCACCAACGGCATTCACAAACCGACATTCAGCCATGAGGTTAATTTTCACACTTTTATGCATCCTCAGTTGCTTCTGAACGGCTTGAATTATCCGCTGTTTTGATTCCTGGAGATATGTATTCAGGTCTTGGCATGTAGAGCACTGGATGAAATATGATTTCAGTCGATCCTGGAAAGCTGTTTCATATTCTACGACATCGTCTTCATCAGGAACCATTAACAGCAATTTATGTTTGGTAGGCTCGATCTTGAGTTTCTTAGCAGTAGTTATTCTCTCGCATCGTTCTTGGTGAGTATCTCTGCGATTCTCAGTATCATAAACGTTACCACAATGTTTACATTCGTAAAACCGGCCACATACCAGCTCATGTCTCTTTTTATTGTAGCTTTTCAGGAAACTCTTTGCACATATGCTACACCTATTTTCAGGTATAGTGTCTAACAGAGCTTCCATCGCTATAGTTTTTTGTTGTGTGCAGGCTAATTCTCAGGAATATGCTGCCAAGTAAGTGTCTTGATACACTTCTCACTTCTCTTCTTCACCTTGATAAGTTATCAGCGCTACTGATGATGAATTTCACTGTAGAAGCTGATCCGCTATGCTATAAACACACTAGCGTAATTACAATCTAAGATCGATAAAGCTCTCTTTATACACTTAGCACAGACCTAATAGAAAACTTCATCATCCCCTTCACCAACGGGATTCGAAGGTGGCACTCCTATCGGAGAAAACCTAAAGGAAAACTTCATCACACCACCACCACCACCACCACCACCACCACCACCACCACCTTTGTAGTTCGAAGGTGGCGCTCCTATCGGAGAAAACCTAAAAGAAAACTATTATCTTGCTACCACAGGGGTTCGAAGATGCTTCTACTATTGGAGAAAACCTAAAAGAAAACTCTATTAATTTCCCAGTTTTCGATTATTCTTTAACTACTTTACAATTCACATGAGAGAAAAAATTAGACAAATTAAAATTGAAAAAGGAAATAAATAGCTAGATTTGAAGATAAAATTTAGACAATTCAAACGAGTATAAACACGACTAAGCTCCGCCTTTTAGTTTTAAAGTTACATTAGGAGCTCCCATTGCCACCCGTAGACACCTCTACGTCATCTTCAACCACGTGTTCTTGATTCTTTTCACACATATCTTAACATAACAGTTATATTTTTCCCAAGTTCATCTATTACACCGTTTAACTGATCCACGGGGCACCCTTAGAATCCTTCACTTCATCCTCAAACACACCTTCTTGAACCCTTTTGATATATTTTAACCTATTTATGTTTGTTGCTACGGGCATCCGTTCTCTTTTCTTAAGTTAAATTATTACGACCATCTTGTTATGTTTAAGTCTCATGCTTATATATTAAACTTTGTGATTAAGTATTTTGATTTGAAAGTCTATGTAAATCGGTTAAGGTAAACATCTCTTCTCAACATGAGACAAGTCATGATGTATGATCTTATGGGGTGAGCTTGCCAACACGTCTAAAAGCATTTATATTCAAAGGTATTTAAATTATCCCACCGAGATTTGAACCCTGATCCTAAGGCGTAAATTACCATTTCAACAACAATTCAGACCTAAAGTATATATGTATACGCTATTTCATTGCGCTAACGTTATTAGTTCAAGAGTTATTTAAGATTCAAGTTATTGCGACAGAAGCGGTTATCGAACCACGGGTCTGTAGGATACGGAATCATAAATCATTCACAGCATATGTTGAATGAAAAAAACCTGCGCTTTCCCCTGTTGTTCTATGTGCAATAGATCAGAAATAGAACACAATTACATAATTCAGTGGACGATGGGAACTGAACCAGGGACCCTTGAGCTACACGTTGTCAGCATATGATTAACTATGAGAAGCATAACCATATAAAGGTTATTTCACTTCTCTAGACCCAGCGGTTTCAGAGATATTTGAATTAAACGATTCAGGACTCGAACTAAGGACTACAGGTATACAGTATATACCCTGCGGACCCCGCTAACCATATGTAAGTAATAAAGTTTATCCGAAGTCGCTATCATAATTAATTTAGGAGTTACTCAGATTTACCGATTCAGGACTCGAACCGAGGACAACCAGTATATGAGAGAACGTCTGTAGATGCTCCTTAACGATATAAAAGTAATAAAGTTTATCCGAGCTCGCTATCGTTACTAGTTTCGGAGTTATTCGAATAATAAATGTACTGATTTGCACGGGATTCGATTAGGCGACCATTGATAAAACTATCAGTCAGACAGTCAGTAAGGGCACGGACACCCCTGCGCGGTAGAAAGGCAGCATGCATCGTCTTTCCACCCCTGGTCGGCATCCCATTAGTTTGCGAACCGTCTTTATTTATCACATGCAGGTGTGCCTGCGTCTTGGGACAAGGGTTTGACAGGTCATTAATCAAGTAGTAGTTCATAAATGGTCCCCTATCCCTTGCCCCACCCCTTTGCAATTTATATGCAAATTAGATATTCTATTGTGCTTAAGTCCCCCTTTATGAACTACTACTTGATTAATGACCTGTCAAACCCTTGTCCCAAGACGCAGGCACACCTGCATGTGATAAATAAAGACGGTTCGCAAACTAATGGGATGCCGACCAGGGGTGGAAAGACGATGCATGCTGCCTTTCTACCGCGCAGGGGTGTCCGTGCCCTTACTGACTGTCTGACTGATAGTTTTATCAATGGTCGCCTAATCGAATCCCGTGCAAATCAGTACATTTATTATTCGAATAACTCCGAAACTAGTAACGATAGCGAGCTCGGATAAACTTTATTACTTTTATATCGTTAAGGAGCATCTACAGACGTTCTCTCATATACTGGTTGTCCTCGGTTCGAGTCCTGAATCGGTAAATCTGAGTAACTCCTAAATTAATTATGATAGCGACTTCGGATAAACTTTATTACTTACATATGGTTAGCGGGGTCCGCAGGGTATATACTGTATACCTGTAGTCCTTAGTTCGAGTCCTGAATCGTTTAATTTAAATATCTCTGAAACCGCTGGGTCTAGAGAAGTGAAATAACCTTTATATGGTTATGCTTCTCATAGTTAATCATATGCTGACAACGTGTAGCTCAAGGGTCCCTGGTTCAGTTCCCATCGTCCACTGAATTATGTAATTGTGTTCTATTTCTGATCTATTGCACATAGAACAACAGGGGAAAGCGCAGGTTTTTTTCATTCAACATATGCTGTGAATGATTTATGATTCCGTATCCTACAGACCCGTGGTTCGATAACCGCTTCTGTCGCAATAACTTGAATCTTAAATAACTCTTGAACTAATAACGTTAGCGCAATGAAATAGCGTATACATATATACTTTAGGTCTGAATTGTTGTTGAAATGGTAATTTACGCCTTAGGATCAGGGTTCAAATCTCGGTGGGATAATTTAAATACCTTTGAATATAAATGCTTTTAGACGTGTTGGCAAGCTCACCCCATAAGATCATACATCATGACTTGTCTCATGTTGAGAAGAGATGTTTACCTTAACCGATTTACATAGACTTTCAAATCAAAATACTTAATCACAAAGTTTAATATATAAGCATGAGACTTAAACATAACAAGATGGTCGTAATAATTTAACTTAAGAAAAGAGAACGGATGCCCGTAGCAACAAACATAAATAGGTTAAAATATATCAAAAGGGTTCAAGAAGGTGTGTTTGAGGATGAAGTGAAGGATTCTAAGGGTGCCCCGTGGATCAGTTAAACGGTGTAATAGATGAACTTGGGAAAAATATAACTGTTATGTTAAGATATGTGTGAAAAGAATCAAGAACACGTGGTTGAAGATGACGTAGAGGTGTCTACGGGTGGCAATGGGAGCTCCTAATGTAACTTTAAAACTAAAAGGCGGAGCTTAGTCGTGTTTATACTCGTTTGAATTGTCTAAATTTTATCTTCAAATCTAGCTATTTATTTCCTTTTTCAATTTTAATTTGTCTAATTTTTTCTCTCATGTGAATTGTAAAGTAGTTAAAGAATAACCGAAAACTGGGAAATTAATAGAGTTTTCTTTTAGGTTTTCTCCAATAGTAGAAGCATCTTCGAACCCCTGTGGTAGCAAGATAATAGTTTTCTTTTAGGTTTTCTCCGATAGGAGCGCCACCTTCGAACTACAAAGGTGGTGGTGGTGGTGGTGGTGGTGGTGGTGGTGGTGGTGGTGTGATGAAGTTTTCCTTTAGGTTTTCTCCGATAGGAGTGCCACCTTCGAATCCCGTTGGTGAAGGGGATGATGAAGCTTTCTATTAGGTCTGTGCTAAGTGTATAAAGAGAGCTTTATCGATCTTAGATTGTAATTACGCTAGTGTGTTTATAGCATAGCGGATCAGCTTCTACAGTGAAATTCATCATCAGTAGCGCTGATAACTTATCAAGGTGAAGAAGAGAAGTGAGAAGTGTATCAAGACACTTACTTGGCAGCATATTCCTGAGAATTAGCCTGCACACAACAAAAAACTATAGCGATGGAAGCTCTGTTAGACACTATACCTGAAAATAGGTGTAGCATATGTGCAAAGAGTTTCCTGAAAAGCTACAATAAAAAGAGACATGAGCTGGTATGTGGCCGGTTTTACGAATGTAAACATTGTGGTAACGTTTATGATACTGAGAATCGCAGAGATACTCACCAAGAACGATGCGAGAGAATAACTACTGCTAAGAAACTCAAGATCGAGCCTACCAAACATAAATTGCTGTTAATGGTTCCTGATGAAGACGATGTCGTAGAATATGAAACAGCTTTCCAGGATCGACTGAAATCATATTTCATCCAGTGCTCTACATGCCAAGACCTGAATACATATCTCCAGGAATCAAAACAGCGGATAATTCAAGCCGTTCAGAAGCAACTGAGGATGCATAAAAGTGTGAAAATTAACATCATGGCTGAATGTCGGTTTGTGAATGCCGTTGGTGACACTACTGATAAAGCCTTTAAAACGCCAAATCAAGCAATATTTTTAGAAAGTGACTTGGACGCCATATTGGAAAGTAAATTCAAGAAACTTTGTACTGAAATGGAGGAAAGTCAACTTAAAGGAAGCAGCTGGGCTTTATTAGCTGTTGATGGTGTGCGTGTTAGAATCAACAAGAATAATGAACTGAGGGGGACCAGTTACATCCCTCTACCGACCTCTATTGGAGCTAAAGGAGCCTGCATAAATCCACAGAATTATGAAGATGAAAAGTGTTTTATGTATGCTGTTCTCGCAAAGTTCATTCAGAAGAATCCTCATCGTGTTAGCAAGTATAAGGATCTTCAAGAGAGATATGACTTTTCCTGCCTCTCGTTTCCTACGAGCCTGACTGATATCCCGAAATTTGAACGAAAAAATAACATCTCTATAAATGTTTTCGGACTGGATGAGAAAAATCAAGTGTTTCCTATGAAGGTTATCGATGAAGAACTGTCCGATCATCGCGATCTGCTTCTGTTAAGCAATTCAGCTGGACGTCATCATTACGTTTATATAAAGAATTTCGAGAGACTTATTCATCAACAAAAAACCAAATGTGAGGGAAAACTCTGTATCTGCAAACGCTGTTTTACGCACTTTGAGTATCGAAATGGAGGAGTTGAGAGGTTAAATGAGCATAGAAAAATATGTGGCCAACACGGAGTTGCTAAGATTGTTATGCCAACTAAGGAGAAATCTATTGTTAGATTCAAGAATCATGAAAGGATGTTGAAATTACCTTATGTCATATACGCTGACTTTGAAAGCATTCTTACCCCTTACCACGGGTGTTCTTCTAATCCCGAAACGTCTTATACAGTTCCATATCAGAAGCATATTCCTATGAGTTTCTGTGTTTATGTCAAATCCTCAGCTACAATTGAAGGTTTACAGACTGGTCTTCCTACTGAACCCTATGTATATCGAGGATATAATGCTGCACCGAAGTTTATGGAGTATGTAAGTTCTCTCGCAAAGAAAATTAATGCTGTATACAAAACTGGTGCTCCATTAACTCTGACAGATAAGCAACAAAAATCATTCGAATCTTCTACAGAATGCTACTTATGTGGTAAAGAATTTACCGACGATAACTGGAAAGTACGAGATCATGATCATATAAGTGGTGAATATCGAGGAAGTCTACATAATCAGTGTAATCTAACCTGTAAAACGCCTAATTATATTCCTGTCTTCATACATAACCTGAGTGGATATGACTCCCATTTCATTGTTAAGGAGTTAGGCTGTACTAGCGATAGAGTAGAAGTTATTCCTAGCTCTGAGGAAAGTTATATATCATTTTCCAAGTATGTTGGTGACATTAAACTTCGTTTTGTGGATACCTATCGCTTCCTTAGTACCAGCTTGGATAAACTAGCAAAAAATCTAACATCATATCCTGAAACTCAGAAGTACTTTGGAGCAGAGAAGATCGATTTGATGATGCGTAAAGGTGTGTTTCCCTATGATTACGTTACATCATGGGATGTTTTGAGTGAGACAGAACTTCCTCCGAGAGAAGCATTCTACAGTAAGTTAAACAGAGAAGAAATTAGTGATGCAGAGTATCAGCATGCAAAAACCGTATGGAGTCACTTCAACATCAGAACACTAGGCGAGTACAGTGACCTCTACTTAACTTCAGATGTCCTTCTACTAGCAGATGTGTTTGAAACATTCAGAGAGCAGACCCTGAAAACCCATAAAGTTGATCCCGCACATTATTATACATCACCCGGACTTACGTGGGATGCAATGCTGTTGTACACACGAATTGAACTGGAATTACTACAGGATTATGACCAGCTACTCATGGTTGAAGCAGGTATAAGAGGAGGATTATGCCAAGTTTCTCATCGGTATGCAGAAGCGAACAATCACTACATGAAGGAGTATGACTCAAGTAAACCCTCTCAATATATTACGTACGAGGATTCGAATAACCAGTACGCGTGGGCTATGGGGAAGCCCCTTGCTTACGGGGGTTTTAAGTGGGTTTCTCCTGAAGATATCAACCTAGATATACTACGAGAAGATGACCCTCTCGGATACATCTTAGAAGTGGACCTTCAATATCCTACAGAACTCCATGACCTACACAATGATTTACCGTTCCTACCTGAGTGTATCAAGCCCCCGGGTTCTTCTACAAGGAAACTAATTCCTCACCTTGGATCACGAACTAGGTATGTGGTGCATTACATGACCTTGAAGCAGGCCCTTAGTCATGGGTTACAACTGACTAAAATCCATCGGGTGCTACAATTTCAACAGTCATGTTGGTTAAAGCCTTATGTGGAATTCAATAACCGGCTACGACAAGGATCGAGAAATGATTTCGAGAAGGATCTTTACAAACTTTTTAACAATGCCATGTTTGGTAAAACTATGGAAAACATCAGAAACCGACTGAATATACGACTTGTCGCCGATTGGAAGACATTGGAAAAACTGGTTGCTAAGCCTACATTTATTGATAGAACTATATATGGACCTAATCTGGCTGCAATACACATGGCGTCCCGGGAGATAGTCTTCAACAAGCCTATATACATTGGGATGTGTGTGCTGGATATCTCGAAGACCTTGATGTATTGGTATCATTATGATGTGCTAATGCCGTATTACGGGCTTGAAAATCTGAAGCTCATGTACATGGATACTGACTCTTTCATCCATCGTGTGACTACCGGAGACATATACCAGGATAAGTTACGTTTTCTGGAACATCTGGATACTGCTGATTATCCTAACGAGCACATATGTCATTCTACAAAAAACAAGAAAGTGTTGGGAAAATTTAAAGATGAAGCCAATGGAAAAATCATTCGTCGTTTTGTTGGACTGAGACCGAAGATGTATGCACTCGACATCGATGGAGGCATAATCAAGAAGATAAAAGGCATAAAACATAGTGCCATTAAACAGTACATCACCTTTGAGAGCTATGTGGACTGTCTTAAAAGCAGAGAAATCATAAGAACGCCAATGAACCTAATTATGTCCCATCAACATAATGTTGCGTCAGTGGAAGTGAACAAAATATCCCTATCTCCACATGATGACAAGAGAGTAATTGCAGATGATGGAGTATCCACATATGCCCATGGACATTGTCATATTTTGAACGGCGAATGAAAGAAGGAACCCTAGAGCAGAAAAAAAACAATTTTCATTCCGAGAAATAAACACTAGAACGTAGCATTAAAATATCCAAGCATGAAAACAACTGAATAATAAGAGCAGAGGAGGGCGTTAAGTCTACCGTTCAGAAAACAAATTCTGACGCTGGTCCCAAGTCCAGAGAAAAAAGACGAGGGACGTCTACCTCACCACATAAGCTAACTGAACACACTTTAGTTAATGTTAAATAGGTAAATTTAAAAAGTAACTACTATCTCGTAATCTGAAATATCCTTGAAAAACTTCTTAATTAGTTATAAAATGAATTGAGTAACGTAACTTGGTCTAAAATATCCCTGAAACGCGCATAAACCTCATAACATCTGAAAAAGCATGGAAATAGCATTAGAACATTGGTTTAGCGTAACGACTTATTACAAGACGATGCATAGGGGGTAAAAGCTTGAAAAAGACACGAGAGTACGAAGACATCAAACTGCATGAAAAAATGTAAGAAAACTGTACGCCTAGACCATTGCAAATATACCTCTAACAGTAAAGAAGATATCTCTAGCTGGCAAACTTTAGCTATGAAGCCTATAGCTTTTAATCCTAGAGCTCCGAGATCATACCTCAATACCTAACCTCCAGATCCTACAGCTTTTAACCTCCTGACCAGCAACCTTTAGCTATGAAGCTTAAAACACTTAACCCTAGAGCCCTCAGATCATACCTCCATACGTAACCTTCAGATCCTACAGCCTTAAACTCTAGACCGAGAGATCTAACCTTGAATCCATACGACCTAACCACTAAACCTACAGTCTTTAACCTTTAGACCTACGAGCTTAAGCTATGAGACTTATATCCTTTAAACCCCAGGCCCTAAGATCATGCCTCAAGAACTAGCCATGTGACCATAAGAGATGAGGAACATAGCCAAAATACAAAGTCTTTCAGATCAAAAGGCTTAATCAAAAAAAGCCTAAGATATAAGCATAAGACCTCATAACATAACAAGGTAGAATAGAGTTCCTGAAAGCATAGAGAAGGTACGAAAAACAAGAAACCCTAGCAACAAAAGAACCTCAATTTTTAGGAAAAGAGAAGCAGATACACAAAGGGTTAAATTTACTGTATAAAGATCTGTAATCAGCATATATACCTCTTGCAGTGACAAAGATAGCTATAATATCGATATGCCTAAAAACTTTGCATCATACATACAAGTAGTTAGCATGAGAAAAGAAACATGCTTAGGATAGGTTAAGGAGGTAAAAACGGGGCAGCTTAAGAAAAGAGAACGAATGTTAATACCAGAATCAACTAGGTTCAACAATGATCAAGAAGCTAAAACCATGGGATATATTAGGTTAGGTTAAAGTGGTAGAATAGAGGAACTTAAGGAAAGAGAACAAATAGGTTAACAGGTGCAACAAAGGAAGCCACTAGCCAAACACAGCTAGGTTATAATAAGAATGATGAAAGAAGGTAGAAATGAAAGAGTATATTAGGTTAGGTTAGTTTATAATAGGATGACATAGTAAAGCATAAATGTAGTACTTGCCCCAAGATTAACCGCCTTTAATCGCTGGACTAGCAAACTTAACTTCAAAATTATAAGACCATACCTCAGCCTATAAAACATAGATAAAAGACCCTACGGTCTTTATCCTCTAGACCAACAACATTTAGCTATGAACCCTACAACCCTTAACCCTAGAGCTCATTCCACATTAAATCCTATAGGTATTAACCTCCCATACCAGCATCCCTACCTGTTAAAACCTGCAACCCTTAACCCTAGAGCCCCAGATCATACCTCAAGACCTAACCTCTAAATCCCACAGCTATTAACCTCCCTGACCAACAGTCTTTACCTAAGAAACTCAGCAACTCTTAACCATAGAGTCCCAGATCATGCCTCAAGACCTAACCTCTAAATCCCACAGCTTTCAAGCTCCAGACCAACAGACTTTACCTTAAGAAAGCCTGCAACCCTTAACCCTAGAGCCCCAGATCATACCTCAAGACCTAACCTCTAAATCCCACAGCTTTCAAGCTCCAGACCAGCAGTCCCACCTGTTAAAACCTGCAACCCTTAACCCTAGAGCCCCAGATCATACCTCAGGACCTAGTCTCTAAATCCTACAGCTCTAAACCATCCAGACCAACAGACTTCACCTCCAGAACAACAGACATCACCTGTGAAAAACCTGCAGCTCTTAGCACTAGACCCTCCTCCCAGATCATACCTCAGGACCTAACCATTAAATCCTTCAGATATTAACATCCCATACCAACAGACTTTACCTAAGAAACCCTGCAGCCCTTAACCCTAGAGCCTCAGATCATAGCTCAGGACACAGCATTATAAGGTACACCAAATTAAGAGGATTGACTGCCTACCTAAACACTGTCTAAATCCACTAAAAATACCGATTGCGCATGGCCGCCATCTTGCTCATTTGGGTCTGTTCTGGAACCGCTATTTTTAACCTACTAACGTAAAACTCGAATTATTGATTTGGCCAATGCTATTTTTGTTATACAAACATGTAGGGAAGCTTTTAGATTGTCTAATCTCAATTAAGAAAAATATATAAGTTCCTGTATTTTCTGTAGAAGGATGTGTACATAACATCGTGGACATGAAGTGCACACATATTTTATTTACGATGTTTACAGCCAGGTATTATATAAGCGTTTTACAAACAATATTGCTTTTGAATTCATGGAATTTCAGAACCTGTATTTTCAGAAAAACGTGTGTTCCTAAATTTTGGATTTACTATAATTGTTAGAAAAACAAACATAAACCGTATAATTGTTAACAAATGAGAACACATGTTCGTCAATTGTTCAGAAGACCGTGGCCATTCACAAACTGAGTATTCGTGATTTAAAACGTACGTCGAGTGGTTTATCATGTACTGTGTATATAATCTCGAACTCAGACGTTATTTACATGAAAACACCCCATTGGCGATGTTCATGTTGATGAAGGGAGGGACGTGCAGAGAACTCTAGTGAGTGGCGAATCAACTACACCGCTAACAAATTATTAACAAGTGACAGTCGGAACGAAAGGCGAAATAATTAATTCTGTGTTTGCCAATGTCTGTATAGCGCGGCGCTGCTACCAACTTTGTCGATTGTTGATTCAGCATTAATAGAATTGGATGCGCCTTTTGAATTTGGCCACGTTACATTGGCATTACTATTAAAAGCGTTGATTATGTTTTCTGCCCGTGTTACAACTTAGACCTCCCAGTCTATATAACCGTATTACCGGTTGGCAGAATATTTACATGGACGTTCTAAATACAAATTATATTATTTCCAGGAATTCTACCGTGTTTCATAATGCAAAACTTGTCACTCTGGAATCACAATTCACAAAAACCTCATTTTCCAAACTTTCTGACGCATGACAGCTATTGTTCAGTCGTATAAATGCGCTCGAAGCGTTTCCATCTCCAATAACAAAGACAAACAAAGTTTAAGTCTGTAGTTTTTAAACGTAATCATTGAAGTGTTTTAACCCACCCTGATAACTTTATCAACACTCGAAGTAGCTGTCACTGCCAATGGGAATTACGTATAACATGTTTAAAAAATATATTCTATCCAAGAATGTTATATCGGGAAATATATATTTTAGATTCCTCAACTCAAAAAATAACATTTACAAAACTATCATTATACAATATAACATACATGAAAAGTCGTCATATATGTTCTATATTTTGTGTATTTTCGCAAGTTACGTCAACACTAATCTTGATTAAAATGACATTTGTTTAATATATCTTTGCAATACTTGATTTATGAGTTAATCATTATGAACACTTATTTGGTTGTATGTTAAATTTACAATTCATACCTCAATAAAACTGTCATATTAACAATGAAGCAGGTCATTAATACATGCGGTTCTAGTTTTACGGTACCAGTAGGAAGTGACGTAACACCCAACAGCATAATGCTTACGGTACCAATAGCAAATGACATAATAATAAACAGAATAGTGGCAAATTTAATTTATTATTGCTTTTTACGGTTTTTTTCGAGCACCGCAAAAAGTCGCTGTCTAACAACGAGCTGTAAGTTACTTAACCAGTGGGCTTCGTATTCCTGCATCACTTACGTGATATACCATGCCTGGCAAATGAAATGTTGAACTGGAATTTCCTAGGAATAGCCTCTTACGTGCTCTTCGTCTTGGAGGTATTTGAATAGCTGGTAAATCATAAGTGTTAAATATAATCTTACTACACAGAAGTCAGTGGCGTATATTATGGGATATCAAAGCTATCACCGAAGTCCATATCTAAAGTAAACTAGAAATTAGTAAGCAATATTAATAATGGAAATTAATTGTTCTTTCACACTAGCCGTGTGTAGGCTAAATTGTGGAAACGTAGAGTCAGACTGAAAAATTCAATGCCATAGCCGGGGTTTGAACCACGGATCTTCCGGTACGTTTGCACAATTTAGCCTACACACGGCCAGTGTGAAAGAACAATTAATTTCCATTAATTGACCTAATAGAAGTTAACTATAAAGCCTGGGCCTTAAAGTACTTACATGTCGTAAGTCGCCATTAAGGTAGTTGTCTCATATGTTTATGAGAACTCCTAATGGTTTACCGGGAAAATATGAGTCAGTTGGAGAATTTAATGTCATGTTGGCACGTTGGCCATAGTAGCACAATGGTTGTGCGGCTGGACGGAAACCAGAAGATCCGTGGTTCAAATCCCGGCTATGGCATTGAATTTTTCAGTCTGACTCTACGTTTCCAATATTAATAATAATTGCAATGCCAGACAGTTTCCTCTACAGAAGAGGGCAATAGAGTTCATAAAAAGAGGCAAGTATTTTGGGCCTATAAAAGGAGATGAGACTAAAATGGGAGGAATTAAGAATTAGGCGTAAAAAACATAGGTTGGTAGCATTATTGAAAGCTAATGCTGGTATAAAGGCATGGGTGGACGTTAGTGTAAGGTTAGATAATCCGGATTATTATGGGCGAAACGATCATAGGTATAAAATTAAGGGTAGGAAGATACAGAACCGACGTAGGAAAATTTTCTTTTGTTAATAGAACCATTGAAGAATGGAATGAATTGCCTGTAGCAGTCTTTCAGGGCTGTCCCCTGTCGCTGAAGAAATTTAGAAAAAATCTAGATGGTTATAATATGTAAACGGAGAAGTAATTAGATATGTTTTAAGTGACTAAAGTTAAAATAATATTATGTTTGTATTGTTTATTGTGTTATTGATGTAAATCTAGTAATGTAATTTGATCTGTGTTCTTAACTCTGCCACCGGGTAGTGCCCAATTGCAGTGAATAAATAAATAAATAAATACATACATACATGCATACATACATGCATACACACATACATAAAGAATTACTGCGTAAGATGGAATATCTCTCTTTCCCTATCACTGAACAGAGGGGCAAGCAGAGCTTCGGTAGCTGCTGTTGCAGCCTTCTCTATGGTAAGGGGCAGTGAGGGACACGGGGGAGGAATGCAGAATTCTACACGTCAAGGCTTTGGAACCTAACATCGCCACACTCATACGAGCTTCTCCGAAATGTACCGTACGGACAGGACTGGCTTTGGAATTCTGCATAGCACGTGGAGCTAAAGGCAAGAGAGAGCGTGGTTTCAATTATTGTGTGATTGTTACGGTCCTCAACAGTGGTATTAGTATTGTTTATTTCATACTGTACCGTGTACCAAGACAGTTGCTAGCGCTAATTATTCGAAATGGCTGAAGAATGTGTAATTAAACAATTAGTGCAAAGACTATTTTCGCAGTTTAATTACAATGTTAAGTTAGTGATAGTAAAACAGGGAAGGCCTACTCCAGCTCTTCCGCACTTGCAGTGTGAACAGAAGGAAAAAAAAAAAAAAATAAGAAACCTTATAAAAGGTATTTTAGTATAAGTAATTGTGATAAGTATGAGTGGCTGTCTGGCTCATTCGAACTAAATAAACTTTGTTGCTGGCCATGCTTGTTGTATGCAACTGAGAAAACACCCTGGAATACTACGTGTTTCGCAAATTTAGCTTATTTAATCACAGCTTTGGATAAACATAAACGATCAACAACACATATACAATATTTCACGGCATTAAAAGCTTTCGTCACTCAACGGGTAGATCATGCATTGAATTACCAAAAGAAACTTACTGACAGTTTCCACAATGAAAAGATTAAGGAAAATAGAAATGTACTGAAAAGATTGATTGGTGCAGTCGTTCTTCTTGCAAAACAGGAATGTTCGTTTAGAGGCCACAATGAAAGTGAGGAGCCATTAAATAAAGGCAATTATATAGAATTGATACAATTTCTGGCTAATTATGTTACGGTACTGTCTCAGCATCTAAAGACAGCTACCGTTTACAAAGCCATCTCGGCTCTTATACAGAATGACCTAATCGATGCCGTGGCTAGTGTTGTTAGAGATAAGATTAAATCAGATATTGATAAGGCTAGTTTTGTTGGACTAATGCTCGATGAAACGACTGATGTTACCAATGAAAGTCAAACGTCTACTATTCTAACCTATGTTGACGATGAAGGCAATTGCAAAGAATGATTTCTACATTTCACTGATGTAAGTTCTGATCGAGCAGCCAGTGATTTATTTGAATATGTAGAAAGACCATAAATGATTTAGGATGTTCAAAAAATTGTTGCTCACACCTTCGATGGTGCTGCAGAAATGCCCGGACATGTTCCTGAACTTCAGACTTTAATTAAATCCGAGTATACAGCTGCTGCCTTCATCCCCTGCTATAGCCACAGACCCAACCTAATACTTTCCCAATCTCTGAATTTTATTAAAGAAACCAGACAATTCTTTGTTTCTCTTAATGGTTTACCCGTTTCTTTCTTACATTCCACTTCACGTACAGGTGCTCTTAAAACCTTTACTGAAAAGAAAATGCCAAGTATCGATGGAATTTTGCTTTTAAACTTATAAGCACAGTTCATCACTATAGAAGGCATCTTATCAGTTTCTTTACTTCAATGGAAGAGGAACCTGGGGACTGGTCCAGCGAAGAAGCTAACATGGCTTCAGGCTTTGTGCGATTTCTCTCAAAGACTCGAACCAACTCCTTCTTCATTATTTTCAGTAAACTTTTTGGATCTTCAGATATTCTTTTTGACATTTTACAAAACAAGAGCATGGACATCTGTTACTGTACGGAAAAAGTTCACGAATTTATTACCACACTGCAAAACATTAGAAATACAGGACTTGAAGAAGAATGGTCAGAAAGTATGAGCGTTGCTGATGAAGGGAACGAAGAAAGGCCTAGAAAGAGAAACTGTCATGAAGATGAAACCCATTCTTCGTACTTAAGAATTTTCTGTGGAGTTCTGAATACATTAATAACTCAAACTAAATTAAGATTTGATTCACAGAAACGGTTGACATTTCTGGCGTTATTGGATTCTAAACATTTTGCGAGTTACGATAGAATGTTTACAACAAATGTATTTCGTAAACTGAGAGAGCTTATGTTTCCTATTTCGACATGCTCTCTTTGAAAAATTAGCTGAAGCTCTTATATTCACTTCAAGATTGCAAATTATATGGAATCAAACGGACTTGTCGTTATGTACAGTGAGGTTTATAAACAATGTGAACTTTAACATTTTCATATACCACTGCAAGTGCAGAAAGGAGTTTTTCAGCTTTAAAACGAATAAAATCTTATTTACGTGCAACACAAGGACAAATTCGTCTGAGTAACTTGGCTCTTCTATCGGTGGAAAAAGACATTCTTGTTTCATTGAGAAGACATAACGAGAAACTGTTTCTTGGTAGTGTCACAACGCAGTTTACCAACAAAGAAAGACAGCTGGAATTCATGTATATATTGTGACTTTGTGGGTTCGTGAAATGAAAAGTCCAATTACACCACTCAAAAATGTTCTTTATTTCCACCGACTTACAGTTAAACACTTGCCAATTACACGGAATTACGTAATGCACACAATTACGATTCACCAGTTCGTCCGTTACAATTTCACTGTACGGTCACAATTACGTAAATTCTTCCGTTGCACAGTCTTCTCGTTCTTACACTAGCGCCGCACTCTTACAGCTGTTCGCCAAACACTCTGACTAACTGACTTTCTCTCTGAAGCCCGACGTGCTGCTTATAGAGGGCCAGCGGGTCGATCGGAAGGTTCTAGATTAGAGGAAATATCCTGTAAGTTCGAGAACACAGGTGGAACAGAAAGAGACGGCGCCGTGATGTTTTTTGTCCCAGCCATCCCTTCTTAACGCTATAAGACAAACGAGGGGGCGGGGCGAACACCGACCCGTCTGCTGCTTGCCCAGTCTACAGGGTGTTCCGACGCTCGGGTGACAATATAAACAGGTATGGTGAAATTGTTTGTTTTTTATTCATTGTTTTAAGAGCTTGTTTCAAGAAAAGTTTATTTAAATGCACTGTTTGTGAAGCTAGCATTTAATCAATAATCCCTTATTGTCCTGATATGGTAGGCATAGTGATAGCCCTAGTCCTAATCCCAGCATACGCCACTGACAGAAACTGAAGAGCAAGACACAGAATATGTGAGATAAGTTTTTGTAGAATTCGTCACCTTTGAGAGACTTGCATATATTTGACATAAATATACCCCAAAAAGGAAGGAAAAATTAATGAAGAACGCAAATTTTCTAAAATTAACCGCTTTGCCGATGGCCATTTAAACCCTTCAGGGGCCGGATACCCAATAAACAGAACAGGACATTTAAATTGTTAAATGCTGTAAAAATGCATCATAAATACAATTCTGTATCTTCCATATTTACTAAGTTATTTAAACGAAACAAAAACTGGTTTAAAACTCATTAAAGGCAGTATAAATCTACGGTAACAATAAAGTAGAGACTACATTAATAAATTGTTGAAATTTCACGACTGTTTCACTGTAGCAAAAGCCATTCTTTGTGCCGAACGTGCCTAATATTTGAATCATTTTGTTTTGTGTGTATACGAGCCAATGCATGTATGTATAGCTACGCAAGTGACTTCTCCGGTTCAAGTTTAGTTTATTTATGCTATACCAAGCGATAATCATACGAGTATATGTTGCGTTACATACTCACACACTGGAAAGAAGACTCTCTGTCAGCATCTGTTATTACAATGTTTCTCAACCAAGGTTTCTGGTAGCCTTATGCAGCTGTTTTCGCTCTGTATTTTAGTTATTTATAATCTCTTTGTGTTCAGAGTGATTTCTTATAGCTATCAAGAGCTAAATGAATGACACATTTGAAATTGTTAAATTTCAATGTTAACCATGGCTTATCCCCGTAATGTAGCAAATAAATTAGCTTGGGTATGACGTGTAGAGGCTTCTGATATTACTGTAGAAAGTCTGGAAGATTTGTTGTACGATTATGAAAGAGATCTTAAGTACATACGTAGCAGTGACGTGTGCTGGTCTACAGATGACATGTTAGCTACTCCATTGTTTGGGGAAATGGCGGTCAAATATGGGTGTTGCAGATCAGCTATTACTAGCTATCCCTCTTTACGGACAACAGTTAAATGGTATTAAAAAGTACTTTTATACCACCGGATTTAACTATGCACAGTTGTTTAGTAATTTTCAGAACTGTAAATTCATTCAAGATATTCATCTACCTGTACTTGCGCGTATAAAGAGCTCGTAACCTAATTGAGTATTATAATACTTAGAGGCCTCTTTATACTAGGGGGTAGGAAATTCACCATTACATCACCCCTCATACTTGAGAGAAAACACTTTTCTAAAAGGATACCACCCACAACCAAAAAAGTCACAACCATTTCGAAAATGTGTAGTGTGTTGCGAAAAAGAAGTTCGCAAGGAAACCAATATTATTCGGTGTGAATCTGCAGATGTGCCCTTGGGTGTTTATCCAGTTTTGGAGGTGTACAATTCAAAAAGAAACCTTTAAGGGTACGTTTACATTCCTTATAGAACTAATTTAAATGTATTGTAAAATAGCAAGATTA
Source organism: Mantis religiosa (assembly GCA_030765055.1). NCBI lineage: Eukaryota > Metazoa > Arthropoda > Insecta > Mantodea > Mantidae > Mantis > Mantis religiosa. The sequence goes on along the minus strand of CM060957.1, from coordinate 146,297,554 downwards.
AAATAATTCGCGTTAAATGGGCAGTAAATGCATGTATGCGCAGGACGTCTATACAAGTCCATATCGGTTTGGGGCATTTTAACTTGGACGTCATATGACGTTCATATCGGTGAAAGGCTTAAAGTCCAACGTACATCATATCGGACGACTTATTGAAATGGGTGAAATGATATTCAAATGAGCCCAGCCTCCATTGAGCTGGGACTAAGGGAAAAGCCCGCAAAAGCCTTCCCCAGATAAGTCGCCCTGACCGAGATTCGATCTCAGGATCTCTTGAGTTGGAGGCAAACGCGTTACCGCCAGACGGGCATCCACCACTCTTGACGTTATACCACACTATAAGTATCCTTATAATTTTTCCAATCTATTCTTACATTTGCAATCCTTACTGCGGAAATCCACGTCCATTATCTGCTCTGGTTAACTTGAATTTTCCTATGTACCAGTTTATTTCATCTTACTTACCCTCAGCTTTGTGACTGGCGTTGATGAACATAAAGTGATATAATAACTGCAGGAGGAAATGTTCCAGACTGAAGTTTAGGATTGTTCTCCAGTTCTTACCAGCTATTTATGGATTGAAGAAATTCTTGAAAAATCTCACTCATGCTGTACACAACTTACGGGATTTGAACCACAGATCTTACATCCATGATTACGTGGCACATCCCCCTCGGCCAAACTTTCTCGATATACTGTAGGGTTGGATAGGTTATGATGTGATACCTTTGTGGTGGATGTGCTTTGAAGGAAGATGTGCAGAATCGTCGTACGAATCTTCTGTGAAAACGGAATGCTTCCGGATGTTCGGGACCCCGCTGCTGTGAGCCTACGATCATGCCCTTAATGGTCTCTCACCTCGTCCTTTCTTCCCTGAGGTTTCATAGATGCAATATATTATTATATCATATGTATATAATATATACGTATGTATAATTGAAATAACAGGGAGGCGCTCCGAGCTGGTATTAGGAAATCTGGGTTCAGCCACCAGTATTTGATTAATATAATACAACAATTTTTCAGGATTTTCCTTCACCAGTAAAGATTGCTGGGCTGGTTACTTTCCATTCTGGGATTTCCCATACCTCCATTTCATTTTACCTTCATTTGCAGGTGTCAGCAAAGCCGAATGTGGTTGGGTTGTGTGGTGAAACTTGCGCTTTGTAACAAGACCTTAACGCCCGCCTCGGTAGCGTAGATGGTAGCGTGTGTGCCTCACGTTCAGGAGGTCCCAAATTCGAATCTCGGTCAGGGTGAGTTACCCGGATAAGGTTTTGTCCAGGGTTATCCCTTATCCTGAAAGACGAATGTCGGGTAACTCTAGGCTCTATGGACCCTGGGCTCATTTGAGCTTCAATTCACCCATTCTTTTGATCGTCCGATATGAATCGACGTTGGAGGACGTAAATTACAAAAAGGTCTTAAAATATATAATATAGTACAAAATGTGAATGAGTTTAAATATCTTAAATCCATTATTGATAAATCTGGTACAAGTGAGAGAAATAGCAGATGGAATAAATCTTGCAAGATCGTTGAATGGAACAGAAATCTCACACGGAACTGTTCATTTTAACATTAATCTATATGTAAATTTTTGTGATTTAATTTTCTAGAAGAAATTGAATATAGTAAAGACAATAATTGAAAGCATTTTAAGATATGGGGGCGGAAGTTGGGCTATAAGCGAGAAGATGCGAAAAAATATACTGGCGACAGAAATAGACGGCTTAGGAAGGCGTATAAGAGTATCAAGTTTTCAGCATACCAGGAATGATTTTATATCAGATTGGAAATGGGTGCAGAAAAAATGGCATTTGATAGGTTAGCAGTAAGGACATTAAAATGGCATGGACACATAAAAGAATGAAGGAAGAAAAAATTGCTATGTAGCGTTAACTGGGCAGCTCCTGGAAGAAGAAAACGAGGAAGGGCACGCTTGACAGGAATGAATGAAGTTAATAATGTAATGCAGAAAACAGGACTGGAAGAAGGGCAATGGCAAGTTAAAAGAACTAGGAAGAATTTAACAAGAACTAAAGGCAGCCTCTGCAAAATGGAAAGCCTTAAAATATGTCGTTAGCTTAAGGCGACATGTGCTCTCGGGATGAGATGCGACTTCTGGAAGTAACGTGGCGCCAACATGGATCTTCAGCAGGCGGCTTGCACCCCTTGTCTGCTCTCATGTCTTCCGTTCCTCTTTCTGGCATATACGTGGTCTGATTCCCACAGTGTAAAGGAAATCTAATGTGTTCCGTCCCCATGGCTGTCTCTACCCTCTATACCTTATTGATCAATGTAAATGCATAAGAAACACCAGTTTATTTTATATACGTAATTTCGATTATCATTATACATTTGCTTATAAATATTAATGAAATAGCTAGAGTTAAATTTTTAAGGGCTGAACGCTATATAATGGCCATAGAAGGACGAGAAACGACTGAAAATCAACTGGACCTTGAGAAATAAACAAAGTGTTAAACAATTCGAACTGGCTCAAGTCACATACATTGTATGTTTCTATGTTTTGTGTCATGAATTTTCGTTTATCGCTTAAAGTTCGTTAGTTTTGCAAAACTGTACCCGCGTTTGCGGTCCGGTGGTACCGTGTCTGCCTAGCATTCAAGACGTTCCGAGTTCGAATCTTGGTTAGATTGGGCTACATGGATAACATTTTCTTTGAGATTTTCCCTTATTCTGAAACACCAATTTCAGGTAATTCTTAGCTCTATGGTTCATTTGGGAAACCCTTCATCTATTTCATTTATCGTCCGATATCACCAATATTGGAGGACGTTAACATAAAAAAGAGGATTATACGAAATGCCTTCGAGATAAACATTAATACCCCCACATCAATATTTTAAAACGTGCCGTATTTTGATCAAGTTCATTGGAGCACATTTGGGAAAATAGAAACGAAAACCTTTGCTTGTAAACTGTAGTCTGCTCTTTGAATATATGCTTAATCCATCCTTTTGGAAGGGGGGCGGGGTGATTTACGTCCTGCAACGTTAAGTCATATTGGACGGTGAATGAATTGGGTGAAAGGATGCTCAAATGAGTCCAGGGTCCATGAAGCTTACAGTCACCCGACATTCGTCTTTCAGGGTAAGGGAAAACCCCGGTAGAAACCTTATACAGGCAACTCACCCATAGCGAGATTCAAACTCGGAACCTCTTGAACGTGACGCAGACACGCTACCATCTACGCTACCGAGGCGGGCATAACCTATCCTTGGAAAGTATAAAGTTAAATAACATTTTGGAATTTTCCTAATATAGTTTCTGAGATGCACCCAGATCTTGTATTCTAAAAATTTTTTATGCATGTCGGCCTCGAAACATTTCCGGTTAAATTTCCTGCTTCAATTTGTGAATAAATGCAGTAGTTCCTCTATCCACTGAAATTATATACCAGTGAAAGTAAAAATAAAATGAATCTATTGCTAGTTTTCTCGTATTTTTATATTGATACATTTATTATACTTTTAGCGGTATGTCGGTATTTTTCGTTTCTCGTGATGTTATGGAATTCTATGGCCAGTGCACATTTGGTTATTAAACCATTACTTCACTCTCTTATTCCTCTAGTAGGTACTACAACGGAGTGTGTAACGGAACTACTGCTGTAAAGATAAATAAGCTCTAGTGGCTAAAATATGCATCTCCACCTTCAAAATAGATAATTATATTGGTGCAATGGATACTCCAGAGTGTTATGTGTACTGAAGTGTAACTTGAGGTCTGAAGTTCGCAGAGGAAGTTGGGGGACATTTAGTAGGTATGTTTGTAAACCAGTTTGCAATTGGCATCCCTGCACAAGAAGACCCAAATAACGTCGGCCTCTCGACAAACCACAAGAGAGCCTGGAATTTAATTTCAGTAGAAGTGGCAGTTGAACCGGGCGACACGATTTTGTTTACTGTTTCCACATGTAAAGTAGATCTACAAGTGGATGGAAATTAAGTAGACGTCCTGAATCTTGATGAAAATACAAGAGACACACTTATGTTTTATCTCTACAACTAGGGGCTACTCCATTAAACCACAAACTAAAATTGTAATACCTTAGCTAAAGAAAATCCTTCTTTCATTTAACTTTAATTTTTATGTTAAGCTAATCTACCATATACGTCACCGGCAGAGGAGGTGTTTTATTCTACTCGAAACTTGGTTTCTGATATTTAGCGGGAAATGAACCTTTTAAGGTCACCCAAGCTAAAGGAATGCTATAACTCAAATAAAGAATATCTAATCATCTTTCAGACATGTGACACAAAGGGTTTCAAGAAAATCCCTAAATCCCAAAATACACTTTAAGTGCAACATTTTGCGAAGTGTTAGATTTTATACATTTTTCTCTATTTTGATTCCAAATCTTCCTAGCGGATTCATCTTTCAGTTATATATTCTTAACGGCTGCTAAGACACTGCTTCGCTTAGGAACAGCCAGATATAGTACAAATGCGTGGTTACTCTTCAGTCTAAACTTTACAGGTCTTCGGTATCTTGGAATAGTCAAACATGATTCAAAACCCTACTTGCGTCTGGCAATCGTGTGGGTTTACTGCCAGGTTATTTGTCCCACAATTTTTAATGGAAATGAAGGTATGTGACGCGATGCCTACATTATCGACCGAGGTCATGTTACTTGATGTTTCGCACCGGTCTGAACAAATGACACCTGTGATTATTTCTTTTTCTTTATTGCGGCATTTCCTGAGAGAATGGACACGATTTAAGAAAATAAAGGAACCGCTGAGGTTTTCTATCCATTAATTTGTTCAAATATACATACCTTTTTTGTAGCCTTGGGCTTCCTGTACATCCTCACAAACAAATTCCATAGGCTTAGGTAAATCGCCACTGAATCTCCACTCTTCACGTTTATTATTTAATGGTGGCGGATAACGTCGGTGAAGGCACTCAGAATTTTTGGTGCTTTTACAAAAGTGATATAAAGTGTTTGCACGTCGGAACACCTTATGAGGATAAATATAACTGCTTGAGTGTTTTCAAATATCTTATCTGTGTAGAACAGTGCAGGATTTTATTATCCTTTATGGATATCCTGGGCTTCGGCCCAGATGTCCTGATATTAGCACAAATAAAAAGCACCACTGTCATTGCCTTCTTATTTTATTCCAAAATTCATTATTAAAGATACAAAGCACTCATTTATTTCATAGGTACTATTACAAACTTAATATGTATATATGTGTTGTCGTTAAGTGTACGGAAAGCAAAACATTAATTTACCATAAATAACTTTCCGCATTGTTTTTCATTTTCGCCCAAAATTCTACAAAAAAGGACAAACGAATAAGACATATCATTAGGTACTTATTGCACAGATCTGCGCACCTACTTGCATACTTACACAGATTGCTTACTGCCTACGAGTGTCTCATTACTACTGCCCTAACACCGGAGAGCCCGGATAAGTGCACTATAAAATTGACACTTAAGTTTGTTATAATTCTAACTTCCTTTCATATATATGTATGGAATATTCTTTCGTACAGTGTTCTGTTCCTCTTGTAAAACGTGCATGAAGGTTACTCCTAGCTACTTTCTTTTTCACTTCAATAGAAACTTCCACATATCTCCCCGCAACAGAAGTACTAAGATGTTCATATTATTTCTTAGATCTCCATTCATATTTCTAGAGAAATACTTCCCCATTCCTTGCTTCAGAATAAACAGAACATTTTCTGTTATTAAAGTGAATGATTCATGCCTTCTGCCATATTTTGTAACAGACATAGGAATGCTATAGTATTTTCATCAAACATGTCTTCTCTTTCAATTGTTGGCCCTGAATTGACTGTTATCTTTTCATCCTAATATTGTTTCTATAGATACAAATACAATCATAATAGTATGGGATAAGATATATTGTATAGTTGAGGAATTGTTTTCCTACTCCGCTGGCACCTCGTCTTTAAACGTGTCAACCCATAAGCTAAGACTCCCTTTCCTTGTATATTGTACCTATATGGTACGATCTAAAATCAAAACATGAGAATATCAATATGGGAAATCAAGAAGGAAGGATGATTAACTTCGCATGAATACATACATACTACCAGACATATTTACTGTTCTTATAATATTAATATGGATTATACAGCGACATAAATATATTCAGACATCAAATAGTTGTTGGTTTGATAACGCCGCTGTAAATATTGATATATTCGAGCACGAGTTTCATTTCTAATTTTACGATTCACTGCTTCACTAACATGGATATTACATTAACATGTTATCTGTATCATTATATTTCTGAGAATTATCTCTGTTTGTAGACACATACAGAACAGATCACGTCATAGTACGATGTTATGGCATAAGCGATTTATCGCGCAATGAGCGTTCCATTTACAGTATGAAATTATCGCCAGCGATTTTGTAATTAGAAGTAAATTCCGGAGTGACATAAATGAATTAAGTATAATTAAAATCCAGTAGCTTCATATTTTATTAAGAACATTGAGCCAACAAAGCAACAATACATCACAATCAAGCGTATTCAAAAGTCCCTGGTTTATTCCCCTCGTTAGCCCACAGCACAATGTATCTAGTATTTTTTGGTACATACAAGCGAGAATTGCAAAGGTTTCTCATCTACCTCTATTTCCTTTTCATAATTTTTGTTTCATTCCCTTTCCTTCTCATATTTCAGATGTGTTTTGAGGTTCAATTGTGCCGCAGTAATGGCTCGGTTGCTTGCTCAAAGGAAACAGTATTCCCCGTGGACAACAGAGAACCTCTTGGTGTCCTTTCTAACCAACTACAGTAGTGGGACGGGTCTTTGCGTATGAAATTGTTTGGGACTTCCGAGCGTTATTGTGGGTTGTCTGCCTGCGGTCTCTAACCTCCTGTGGTTGCTTTACTTCACCCGTTTGTCCTGGGGGGGGGGGGGGTGGTTCTATGTGAATGGGAGATCTCTTCCACATTTATGACAATCTATAATTCCATATAGACCTAAAATCGGTGAAACAAATGTTACGTTCTCTAAGTAAAGATAGAACGTATTGCATTTCAGTCATCATTTCGACAGAGGTCTTCATGACAATGCTATTTTGATGCCCCTGAATCCAAAATAACCAATTTATTTAAAAATAAATAAAGATCCTTGTTTCTGTGTTTCTGGTAAGCATCAAGTGCGTTTTTGAAAAAATATACAAGAGGACTTTTTATAAATCCCTCATACTCCAAACTAATTTGACATAGAAGTTCTGACTTTTCTTTGTTTTCTTAAAAAATGATATTAGGATATTGATTAAAGGACCTTAATTTTAGCATATTTACAATTTACAATAGACAAAGAATTTTTGTCTTGGATTATCTGAGAAGAGTCTCTGAATCTCTGTTCAGTGTGAATGATTTTTGTACAACTGGCAGAACCTACGTGGTAGAACCTCACTGCGCAAAAATGAAGTTCTGGTTAAAATGCAAATTATTTCAAGTAAGCTTTTGTCTATAAGACATTTTCAAAACGTATGGTTACTTCATTTCAACCGGTACATCGCTATTAGTCCCCGTTGTAGTCATGCAAAAAGCATGAAGCTTTAAAGAAATAGCATAGGTAAATGCTTTTGAAAATTGTCACTGTTTCATTACCCACAGTTGTAACTTACAATTATTCCACACTCGTGTAGAGGATGAGTGTTTTTAAGGCCGAAATTCGAAGCTCTAACTCATGAGCACACCCTAGTGAGAGAATGCTGAACTGCAGCAAGAAGAGCACAAGAAAACCGACAGACCATTGACACTGTCTGAAGACATTCCCCGCCTCACGATGTAGAAGACAAAAGACTTCCTCCATCATCGCTTGTCCGGACGACAAGATAGATGGCGTCACATTATTCTATCCATACGGATGGATCACTCCCCAGTCAATTTTTAATTTACTTCCCTGCTGCCTTTTGTCCCTCGCTCCCCGCTCGCTGCCTGCTCGATGTAATGAATTTTTTTAAGCCGAGGAAGATTTTATTAAGATTATGCTGCGAGGAGGGTAGCGTCGAGCGGAGTTTTAGGGGTAGCTCTTTTTTCACTTCTCTTTTGTTACAAAAAATGTTAGCATTCCACAAAATTGTTCGGTGGTTGTCTCACAGTGTACGAGTACCCGCGTTGGCACTAGAGGTGTATGGTTGAAGATCAACTCCTGCTTGATTAGACATACACCAGACCTCCTCTTGGTATACTTTAATCTTCTTCCCTACACAGTTGGCAGTATGCTTCGGATCTAACATTTGATGGTATGTCTAGAGGACGTATACATAGCATAAGGCAATGCTCGTCTCGGAGATGCGTACATTAGGAAGACACATTTTGTGTGAACTCTTCAAAACGGGGAATGATTTCTTAATTAAATTTTTTGAAAGTATTTTTGGCGTTGTAAAGTAATTGTGAAAAGGTATAAAATGTTTCACTTGATACACGTCTACCTGGTACCTCTAGTAGAACATGGAAGGTAGAGTCAGACTGAAAAATTCAGTGCTTTAGTCGGGATTTGAGCCACGAATATACCGTAAGGCCAGCACTACACCACTCTCCAATTGACCAGTGTAAAACATTATGAGGTCTCACATACAAAGGAAGTAACATAGCTCAATAAAAACTTACAATACTATAAGTACTTTAAGGCCAGACTTCACATTTTAATAATTATCAGGTCGAAGTTGAAATTAAAATTGGAATTAATTGCCCTTTAACACCAGCCGTTTCTAGGACAAGGTTTGAAGTGGTAGTCAGACTGAAACATGCGACCACATGAAGATCCGATACGACAGGCAAGCCAACAGCCAAGGGTTCCAGCAGGGTGACCTAGTCTCTTGGTACCGCCCTACTGTACCAAGGGACGATGCCTGAAGCTCCAGCAACCATGGCAAGGACCGTATTGGGTGGTGAAGAGGATTAACGACGTGGTCTACCGCATCCATAAGGTGCTCCGAGGGAAGATGTTGGTTGTACACTTGGATCGTCTGGCTCGCTACGATGGTGCTGTTCGGGACGACCTGCCTTGAGAAGGGAGCAGTGTTGCCGTAACAGAAATAAAAGTTTCGACGCAAATAGCTAATAGACGGCGGATAATGTTTCACGAATATTGCATAAGCAGTTAACAATAGTGCGGCTAGTGCACACAAAGCGGCCGGCAAATGAAGATAGCTAAGATAAAAGAACTTGCCGGCACCGATAGAATTTCACGTTTGGAAGGTTCGAGATATATCTCGATTGACAGAGAATAGTTGTTTTTCTTATTTGCTCGAGAAGTATCCCGAATTATGAATGAGATATATACGCGATTGTGACACGCCAGCAGGACAGTTTGTAAAACAGTCGGTTGAGTTGTGTAAGAAGAGTTGTTGTAAAGACATGTAAAAAGAGTAAGCTGTTTGTTACTGTTATCGACCTTGATGTAATGTTGTTACGTGACAACTGAATAGTGCATTGCTACGGAAATAAAGAACAATTTTACTTTCTGAAAATTTGACTTCTAATTCTACAAACCCACAAAGTTACAATATTTTAAAAAAATTCATGATATGCCTTAAAATGTTATTAAATTGGGATACTATTACATTTTGGGCTATGTCAATTTAAGTGGGCAAATGCTTTTGTCAAAATGCACGTGGAATGTTGAAGATAAGTATAAGACCCGTGCTCTCTCAGCATCGTGAGGAAAGTGAGAAACTTACGCTAGGTAAGCGGCCTTGGTGACGAAAACCAATGTTCCGGTTGGGCGATGCCGAGATGTTGACCCGTATCGTTTGGATGATCGCCAACCTCTACCTTGAATACGTGGGCTTGAGGCTGGCAGTCGGGTTGGCAGGCCTTGGCCCTTTATGGGCTGTCGGCCCATGCTTTTTTCAAAACATCCGCTTTACTACATGCGTCTACGCAGGCGGTAATACTGATCAAATGAGGATGTTACACCGTTGGAATGAGATGGCATAGCACCCGGAGAACACCTGCCCCGGCACAGTTTTGTCCACCATAAATCTCACATACGGTCGACTGGGATCAAACCTGGGTTGCTTTGGTGAGAGTCGAGTTGCCTAGGCACACAACCACGGCGCGGCCTCGAGCAATATATATATCTAAAGTTTTACCGGTTTGATTTTTAACGTTTATGTACTCGTATTTATAATTTTTAAACGATAATCACGAAACAAGCTATTCCTTTGTCTCTAGGTACATTTTACAATATTCCTACAGACCGAAAATAACTTCAAAGAAACCTATTCCACTTCACTCTATTTTTATTGGTACAGTTATATTTGACAAATCTTCACTTCGATGTCTGACGACACCGAGGTGTCGGGGTAGCGCAGTGGTTCCCTTCGCGGCTCCCGTACAAAGGGTCCCGAGTTCGATTCCCGGCTCTGGGGTGGCGATTTTAAGTCAGCCCTCTCCACGCCTTCAACTCCGTCTAGCATATTTGATGCGTCCCCTATGCCCAGCGTGGTTCGGAGTACACAGTATAAGCTGTAGGTCATCTCACCTCCCCGTCATCTTCACTATCACCCTACCATTGGAAGTAATGGGCCCGCCCTCTTGGTGCCTTACCTGGGAAAGGGGTCCGGTCATCACGTGGTTGGGTGAGGTAAGCCCGCATGCCAAGGTTGCCCTGTGGGGTGTTTTGGTAACCAACCATGTCTGATCACACTCACTTTATTACATATAGATAATAATGAATTTATAATGAATACTTACACCAATCTTTCCATCTACAACCAGTTAATATGAAACGCTTCTTTATTCAAAGATATGTGTATACTGGTAGCAAGAAAATGCAAACGTAATATAAGAATCATTTCACACTCCGTGAATTATAAACATTCGATGAAAGTGTTTGGCGGCGATTTGGAAGCTTCAGCAATATATGACACGTCATTCGTACTAAGATTTTCATGAAAACAGAAATACGTTTGCTTTTTCGGAGTTATTTACCATAGTCACATTTTGGTTGTGATTAGTTCACACTTCAATGGAACCCATAACTTGAATGAGTCTTTCAATTTTCCTCGGTAGGTGAGCCGTTTGATTGGAGTGCCCTACAAGAATATTATGAGTTACAATTTATAACATCTTTCTTTGTTAGTGTTTTCATATCTAGTTTTTGTAGTTCTTTGATTACTGCTTTCTCAGGCCTTCGTATATCTTTCCACTGCTTTTCTTTTTAGGAAATTTTTAAGTTGTGCTCGATTTAGGTGAGCTCACTCTCTTGTTTATGGTTATGGTGGACCTCAATCTGTTGGATTACTAGGAAACTACTCTTTTCGTGAAACAACATCGTTCTCCATCATTATGCTTCTTATGGAACGAAGGTTAGTGATAGCTGACAGTTATATAGTTTCCTTTTTAACTTAGTATAATGTTATCTATTTACACTGGTTTCATTCTGGGCACTAACGTTCTAATACAGATTACGCAGACAGCAACAGGTAAAATGAAGAGAGGTCACATATAATGTACTGCCGCCGTATCGTTATATTATATATTGCCATCTTTGGCGTTCACGTTCAAGAGGTCCCGAGTTCGAATCTCGGTCAAAGTGAGTTACCTGGATAACGTTTTTTCCAGGGTTTTCCCTTATCCTTAAAACACGAATGTCGGATAACTCTAAGCTCTCTGGACCCCGAGCTCATTTGAGCATCATTTCACCCATTTCATTCATCGTCCGATATGACATTACGTTGGAAGACGTAAATTACAACATGCCCTACTTAAATTGGTGTTACTGAGGGTCTGCCGCGAGAATCTACCTGTAGTAAAATATGACCGCGGGAGTTACCACCGTTACGGTGATGCAGATACCTCCGAAGATTTGTAGGGAAACACTTGCCGAATAACGAATATGCAAACGTGAATATAAATAAGATAATCACAAATACGCTTATAAACGATATAGTAGTATTTTTTTTTCCTTAGTGTCCAATTTTCTGATCCATTTATTAACACTGGAATGACTAATTTTAAACAATTTTTATATACTTTGTTATTGGCGTTCCTTTAAATTTACAAGTATGTGGAAAGTTTGAATTTAATCACAAAGAACATGTATTGAAATAAAATAAAAGTAGATAGGAGAATAGATATAAATTGCAGAGACACTGTAAGTAGCATGCAGCATAACATATTATAATCACAGTACGGAACGTTGTAAAGCAAATTTTAGAGAGAAAATCCAAGTTAAGTTAAAATACCAGCAAAACATAAGCTGCGGAGTGAAAGAGAGTTAGATTTAGTAACAGCTTGTATGAGAAGAACAACTAACGAAAACAGAAAATGAGTTTTTATTTATGGAACACTTTAACTTTTGTGGTCAGCGCCACATTCCATATTCCGAGTAAAGCCTCGGCCCATTTGAAAACAGTACATATTTCACACACTACTATAATAAGCTACTCTGCAGTTAAAAGGTACATATACCTTTCAAATAATATAATATTGCATATGATGGCAATTATTTCTCAATATATGTGGTCGAAATATTCGTCTTCATTACTTAGAATCACACATGCATACGAATCATTTCATTCATATCTAAATTCACAGTTTCACTGGCTACATCCAAACATGTTCATTTTTATCTTTTCCCTTAAAAATACACAAAGTGAGACATATTAAACTAAAAAATTGTAGCTCCTCAAGAATTAAGAAAACAGCCACAGTTGCATGAAGTTCCATTGCTACAATTTGTTAGATAAATATATTAATTATTTGATTTCAAAACAGGCATACGTCACGTCTGTGTGCTACAAACTGCTCCCAAAAACTAACTTTAGTGTTGAAAATACAGTGACATAGTCTTGTGGCTAAATTTTATCTCAACTGCGTATCATCGATATGTCTACGTTTCTATGTTATTAAACTCACTTCGCATATATACCATTTTTCATCTAAAACTTTTTATATGCCTTGGGCCGCAACGCGTATAAGGTATTTCGCGTAAATTTCTGACCGCAGGACGCAACTCTATGCTCCCGATCCAGCAAGCAATATCTGGAACATTTATTAGCTGCGTTTGTGATAGTGAGAATGGATATGGAACAAGGAGACGTACATCTTTTATCCTTGAACCATGTTTAATCTTCGTGTTACTTCACATATAGTATGCACCAAAATATAGTACTGATTTTCGCGCAGTGCGCATGCACACCCCTGAGCATCTGCGTGTTGTTACATCCCCATGGAGTATAGTTGTGTAAAGAACATTGTTCTCTGTGATTGGAAGTGACAATGGGTCTCGCGACGGAGGAAAATGTATTTATAGTGGTGGATTATTTTCCCTCGTACGGAAAGGGTTATCAAGGCGAATCGAGTTTAAAGTAGTGGCGGAACAATATCGCGAACACTTCAATAAATCAGTACCTAGCAACACAGTTATGCTATCTTTTGTTAAAAATATTTCAACTGTCCAGATCCACCCGTAGCTGTGTCTGCATTACGTCAAAAGATCGTCTCGTTCTTCGGGACCCTGTAGCAACTTGCATTCCGGAATATGTTGGAAAACCTGCGTGATCGTTATGAGCATTGCCTACAAATGGAGTACATTTTGAACATTTATACCATCATATCGATAGTCAGGTAATGACAGTAAGAGTAATATAATTTCCAGTACTGAATATTTTGGCGCATACTGTACATCAGTTAAGGAGAAGACATCCTTAGGGTGATTTAAAATCAAACCACGGATCATCCATACTGGAATCATGAGTAACTTTGCGCTCCACATACAAAATTGAAGAGTTCAGACTTAAAACATACTTTCATAATCCTTTCCAGGAGGAAAGGATCACGTGATGTTGTCACAGGGAGTTACAAGACACAGGGAGGCACGTACATACTTATAGTCCGTCTGCTGGAACGGTTACCATGGATTTGTCTTTGTCAACAGAAACCTCTCAGATAACACATTGATTATTCTTGTAAGATTGAGAACGGAACTGCCGCGCCTCCAGGCTTTGTGCTAAGCACCAATGAACGCATCACTTCAGCCAATGGCGTTCACAGGAATCACAAATGACAGATGTTCACTCCACGAGGAGTAATCAGTGCGTTATCTGAGAGGTATCTATTACCAAAGATAAATCCATAGTAATCATTTCATCAGCGGGACTATACCAGCTTCGTTTTCGACCACTGGTCTGGAGGTGCCTAGACAAAGCAAAGAATGACCCATAGACCAAGAAACTTCCTATAGTAGTATCCATGGGGAATATTATTTACTTTGAATAAGGTTCTGCGCAATTTATCCAGACAGCCATACGCCAGAAAACCTAGAATTTCTTCCACAACATGATAAGAATATGAAATAAAATGGAAATTATTGAAAAAGTAAAAATGGAAGATAAGAAGTCACTTCAGCTTTCGCCTACCAACCAATGCAAACCGTGCAAATCAAGATCAGAGTAAGCGATTGACGGGAACCCAATCCAGCACCTCTCGGATGCTATCGTCATACATTACCTCAAAGCCATCACGCTGAAGTTAGAATGGAAGTGTATAGAAGCATATTCTACAGAACATTCTGGAAAAGAGTGTAAATTACATTTGTTGGATGCGTACAGTGTCCATTATGAGGAGCAGGCCCTTTTTATCGGTTTCTCTGTCTATTTCTACTCCAGATCGCATCCATTTCATCTGCACTTACGGATAATAAGTAATTATAAAAACCCTTACTTTCAAACTCTTAAGATTAAGTGTACCCATATTATTTATATTTAACTTGATGTACCTAAGCGTTTTTGAGATACTGGCTAGCGCTCCTTGTCACATTTTTGCTTCATACTGAACTAGGACTTGTGTAGGAAAGTAGATCGATAGTAAAACACTAGTCTTTTTGGTTTGGTTTCCCATAGCCCCAAGGTTGACAAGAAAACAAATTTCCAAATCTGAATGATACTCTAGTAATTACAAATTCCTTGCCTATTCGAATGATTGAAAAGTATTAAAGATAGAATTTTTGAAAATGTAAAATTTTACTTCATAATTTTTTTCGCTCATGGTGGTATTCATCACTGGAGGCAGAAAGGAAGGCAACTGCGGCTCATTTTTTCTTCACAACATGCGAGCTTGGATGTAAGTAATCATTACTAATAACGGAGCGGAACACCTCGCTAAATGCGACCTGGCACGGATGTTTTGTGTCCTTGACAGTTTTGCAGATAACCACTCACCACACGACCGGAGCTCCTCACTACTATTCATTGATGGAGCAACCCTAGCTCCTGGACAGCTACTTCATGTGGAGCTAAGAATGGTTTACACGGCGCAAAGATCAGCGCCATCCGCCCGTATAAGACCGAACTACCGCGCTGACAACCAAACCTGAAGGATAACAAGTGAATTTAAGAGTAAAAGAAGCTACATTCATCTAGCGACAAGAGGACACCACCAGAATGGCCAAGTCATAGTGGTTCGACGGGAATCGAACCGCGACCTCCCCTATGTGAGCCACAAACTTACCGCGCGATTTGGAGAGCAGGTACGTGTAGCCTTAGTGCACGGTCGAAGCTCGTCCTAGGCAATTGGTTGTCGAGAGGAAGTCAGACCAAGTTCGACCTTCATACGACAAATAAGGACCATACGAGAAAGAAAACAGAGATATTTGTATTTTTACTATATAAAGCGCAGCTGAATCTGCGACATCAATCTTATGATGGACCCTGATAATTTTCTTGGACTTACCTATTCTGGGATATCCAGAAACAAATATAATAATATTTATAAAACATTTACTCTTTGTCTATACAAATAATGAAAATAAAAAACGAATTGTTTTATAAATATCAACATGATGTAAGTAAGCATCTTTCAAGTAAGCATACTCCTCCCAAGCTATACTTTTCCTTTTTAGAAAAGATTTCGAAATTTATACGTTTATTCAAATAATTGTTTAACATACCTCTAAGACCCTTGATCTCCCTGGCAACAGTTTCTAAATTGCTCTTCATTCTGAATGCTTTTGAATAAGTCATAAACAAAGAGATGGACAGTATCCTACTGTGCAAAGAAGACGTAGGCCTGGCTAAATTTGGATTAAATGAAGGTGTATTGTGGTTTAGTCGTTTCGAAATTAAACAGTCTTACTCTTGGAAAGCTGCTATTAACTTTCTCTAGTGGCCATGTAAAGAGCATTCGATTCAAGTTTCGAAAATAGTTTTTTGAGAACAGCTTGTAGACATGTCAATGTATCATATCTGATTTTGTAATGCTTGTCACTTGTGCTTGCTGCCCTAAGTATATATTATGATAGGTTCTATCTAATGGAGTTGGAATTATACAACAATCGATAGCAGGTGATGTAGAGATCCATTACTGTTAATGGGGTAGATATAGTGCATTAGCTATGTCACTCTATCAATGTTTCAATCTTACTGTCCCTGCCATGACAACTGTCGCCCTTTTATTATATACCTTTATCTCTTAATGTGGAGAAATCTAATATCTATCGTAGTTTGAATTACACAGGCTTGACACTGCTACCCGGCAAACTCAGCTAACCAGACAATGAAATTCTCTCTATTTACTTTTCTTGCGTTTAGCTATTTAGCTAGGATCTTTTAAAAGATGTCTCGTGGCTCGGTGAATGACAAGCAGAATTCCAGATCACATCCCTTTACCAGGGAATGTTGCTTCGTGATGCGTCCTTGCAGACCTTAGTACTAGAGAACTGTATCTTTGTTTCTGTACATGATGGGCTGATGGCAGTTTCGTCCATAGAAAACTTTGTGTCACGTAAGGCTGCACTTCTTTACGGGACGGACAAATAACAGGTTCAACACATGTTTTCGGAAACGTTAATGCTAGGCGGATGAATTTCTGCTTCTACACACCAGATCAGAAGACATACAGCGAAACTTCATAACCTGGTATGAAATATCCTATTCTATACCTTATTACTTTGATGATACTGAGAGGGAGGTAATCTGAAGCCCACGAGGTTCGAAGTTGCATCTGTCCATTCTAGGACACAATGTTGTGGCCTGAACCATTCCGCCCATAAACATTGCTTTTTTCTCTTTTACAGCTATTCCAATAACATCTTATTTTTCTGTACACCTGCTAATCAGGATTTCATTATACTTTGATGCTTATAAACTAGAGTGGCAAATAGTCAAGTATTCCTTCCCTACTTATATACCGAATGCTCTAAAATTACCCTTACAAACTTTTAGGACTTGCAGAGTGGTCTTTGTTGACAATATTTTGACTTGGAAAAGTAAAGTTTCTGTGCCACAACTATTTGAAAATCTGCTTCAAACGTGGTCGTTTTACAAGTAATTTATTAGAAATTTTTCGGTACATCATTTGTTTGGCCATTTCGGTGTGGTGACTACTAACCTCTGTGTACACATTGTAACTAGAACTGATGCTGTAGTAAACTTCAGCGACCACAGCTCTTGACCCCAGATCTTTTTCTCTTTGCAAGACTCTTTAACCAAACTTCTAGTTCAACTCGAGAGGAAAAAGTTGAATGAAGTCAAATACGATGATCGCACAGTTCATGTGATTGAACCGCTTCGGCCTATAAAGTTCTGTTCAAATTGTTGTTGTCCAGATGTTCCCGAATAGGACATAAAGATTGAGGCAGCGTCGACATACCGAAATCACATGTATTGACGAGCGATCACTGGCACAGCACCCGCCTCGGTAGCGTAGATGGTAGCGTATCTGCCTCACGTTCAAGAGGTCGCGAGTTCGAATCTCGGTCAGGCTGAGTTACTTGGATAAGGTTTTTCCGGCGGTTTCCTTTATCCTGATAGACGAATGTCTGGTAACTCTAAGCTCCATATACCACAGACACATTTAAGCGTCATTTCACATATTTTATTCGTCGTCCGATGTTACTTAACGTTGGAGTACGTAAATGAAAACAAAACTGGTACAGCACCCAACAACAGGTTCATTACTTGTTGTAGGAAGGTCAAGTAGATTGGACCCTTTAGCTTGGACGGAAGAATGTACGGCACAGGCACAGAGTACCTGCTTACACCTTGATACTAAATCGTGTTGGAATCCCTCGGCATACGTTGTATGCGGGCTATGGTGTGCCCAAACGTGGCCGTTTCGAGAATTGATAACACAATCCTCAGTGCATATACATTCATCATGAAGACAATTCGTCGTAAAAATAATGGGAGATCGTTAATGCAGCAGTATAAAAACTCGCACAGAACACAACACGTGGGGCAAAGTTAGCTGGCATTAGCTACTGTAACCTTTGGGTGTAGCATGGATACAGTTATCCCTCAAGCAAAGCAAACCAAACGGTGCTGGAAGCAACATGCTTTGCACGCTCGTTAATGTTCTTTAACATGATGAGAATGACCTCTTTCAATTCAGGAATGCGGTATCTTCTTGGAGCACCACAGTCACGCCTGCAGACGGGAAGCCGTTGCGTAATTGTGGCAAATCGGACATTCGATGGAGTAGAAGGTTGCGGATAACGATCTTGATATAGGAGACGAGCAGCTCTTCCATTACCTTGAGCTTCGCCATACACAAGGATCACCTCAGTGTATTCTTCAAACCGCGTAGTCAACAATGTAGCGCTAACATTCAAAGAGAGGTGAATAAGGATTGAGCCATGACAGAGGGATGTGATAGACGTCACGTGACATCAGCTAATGTGACATAAGCACCATGGCTACCCTGGTTCATATCTACTGAGCAAACTTATTTTCAAACGGCAATAGCATGGAAACGGTACACCTTCGGACAGGAATTCGAGCTCGGAGTATTATCTACTCAGTCTCTTCTACATGTCAGAAGTTTGCAAGGTGAATTTTAGAATATCCGATATAGTAAGCTAAATAATTACAGCATTCCATAAAAGGAACACTATACTGAGGTTTCTCCAGAAATATTTGTTCTAGGGCTCGTCATAAATGATGATGATACCACGATTCTTATAATAGTTGAAAAAAATAGTCACAAACAATGGAAAATTCTGTTCCAGTGTATGTACTTAAGTATGCTGTCATGTATTTACCTTCAACACACTTTGTTACAGCATGTTTCCGTTTCAAACAATGTGCAATATTACATGCATAATGTTCCTTTACACATTGTTTCTCTGCATACTGTCGCGAACCCGTTATCTATATAGCGCGGCTTGTGTACACGAAGAGCCGGCAAACAAAGATAGCGGAGATAAAAGACTTACCGACACAGATAAGTGAGGTAAATGGACATTTCTAGTGCCTTTTTGATTGATAGAGATTATTCGGTTTCTGGTTTGTTTTAGAACAGTCTAGAAATTATCAATGGAGGTATATATATGAGATTGCGACACGCCAGAGCAGTCGTGAACAGTAGTAAACACAGTAAGTCGTAAGCAGTAAAAATTGTAGAGTGTTGTAACGAGAGCCGATGTTGTAAACAGGTGTAATCAGAACGCTGTTGTGGTCATCGGTCTTGGTAGATGGTGATTGTGTATGTGATGTAATACTGCTACCGAGAGTGTATTTCTACGCAAATAAAGAACATTTCGAATTTCTGCAAATTGGACTTTTAATTCTACGAACCTACAAAGTCACAATTGGTGTCAGGAAGTGGATCAACGACATCACCGAGAAGATGGAAGAAACGAATGCCGAATTAACAACGAAGACGGAAGCTCCAAATAGCAACTTGGCCGCGACGTGGCGAGGAGCACGTTGGTGCCATTACCACCATCCCCTCGAGTGACACTGCGCGCCGTCAGCCGACGGATGGATGACAGCCTCATCGCGGATAGTTGGGTGAGAGGGAAGCCATGCCGCATGCTCGTAGACACCGGGGCAGCCGTGACTCTCATCAGAGCTGACATGGCCAAGGATTTGCCGTCGAGAAAACCGAGCCGACCATACCAGTCAGTGACTGTATAGGGTGACACCTTGTCTGTGGAGAAGGAGGACCTACTGAAGTTGACCTTAGGACGTAGTGCCCTGCGTCTGTGGGTGCTCGTCGCGAAGGAGGCTGAGAAGGTGATATCTGGGATTTGATGCCCTCAGGAGCCACGAGGCGACGGTCGACGACGGCAGGAAGGTCCTGTGGCTTAACGGAGAAGAGGTCATACTCCGGCAACCCGAAGAGCACCTTGCAATCTGCAGGGTCATCTTGAAGGAAGATGTGGTTGTCCCCGCAAGAAAGGAGGTAGTGGTGACGGCGCGACTGGAAGGATAGCGAATGAAGAATATGATGCTGGACCAGAAGACGCCTGTGCACGGACTATGTGTAACCAGAAATTGTTGCCGTGCCCAGAGGAGGTGCCAGTGAGGCTGCATCACCTAGCGGACACCGATCACGAAGTCAAGGCCGGAACGTAGATGGGGACGTGCGAGCCCGTGGTCAGCGTAACCGCAATCGACAAGACACAGGAGCCGGCGCAGACGCAACACCTGAGGGGGAACGTTTATTGGAGAGGGCGGCCGACTACTTGACCGCAGAACAGCTCGAGAAGGTTCGACAACTGCTGAGACGATACCAGCGAGCCTTCAGCCAGGGCAGAGAAGAACTACTGCGTCACCAGCGAGAGTTACTGGCGGTAGTAAAGACGTTGGAGCACTTCCACAAGTACGTGTACGGTCACCCATTCCACCTGAGGACTGACCACTCCACCCTAACCTGGCTACTGAGCTTTAGGAACCTCGACGGCCAAACAGCACGTTGGGTCCACAGGCTGCATGAGTACGACTTCACCTCTAAACATCGTAGAGGGAAGAGCCAAGGCAACGCACACACCATATCCCGAAGACCCTGCCCAGAAGAGTGCGGCCAGTGCACAAGAGTGGAAGAGAAGCAGCGTGCCGCGGCTGTCAGAGTGGTCTGCGGATGGCTGGGATAGCGCAGGCCTGAGGAGGGAGCAGCTGGCGAATGCAGACTTAGGCCAGTCTTCAGGGAAATGGAGGCAGGAACAAGACCAACCTGGTAGGACATCGCACCGAGGAGCACCACATACAAGTCCTACTGGGCCCAATGGGACTCACTGAAGACCAAAGAGGGTGTGCTGTTCCGGGTATGGGAATTGCTTGATGGGAAGACGCAGAGAGAACAGTTGGTACTTCCCCGAAGTAAGGTCCTGGAGGTCTTGGAGGAAGTGCACGTAGGTACTTCAGAAGGACACCTGGGAACAAACCGAACAATCGACAAACTTCAACAGCCGTGGCAAGGACCATGCCGGGTGGTGAAGAGGATTAATGACGTGATCTACCGCATCCAGAAGATGCGGTGGTCAAAGAAGATGTTGGTGGTACACCTGGATTGTCTGGCCCGCTACGATGGTGGTGTTTGGGATGACCAGCCTTGAGGATGGAGCAGTGTCACGAATCCGTTATCTACGATAGCACGGCTTGTGTACACAAAGAGCCGGCAAATAAAGATAGCGGAGTTAGAAGACTTACCAACACAGATAAGTGAGGTAAATGGAAATTTCTAGTGACTTCTTGATTGATAGAGATTATTCGATTTCTGGTTTGTTTTAGAACAGTCTAGAAATTATCAATGGAGGTAGATATAAGAGATTGTGACATTCCAGGGCAGTCCTGAACAGCAGTAAACACGGTAAGTCGTAAGCAGTAAACAGTTGTAAAGTGGTGTAAAGAGAGCCGATGTTGTAAACAGGTGTAATCAGAACGCTGTTGTGGTTATCGACCTTGGTAGATCGTGATTGTGTATGTGATGTAAAACTGAGAGTGTATTTCTATGGAAATAAAGAACATTTAGAATTTCTGCAAATTGGACTTTTAGTTCTACGAACTCACAAAGTCACAATATTATAACAACTGCTATTCTTGTATAGTCCTGCATTTTTGTCTATATCTGTATATACTAATTACTTATCCTTGATTCTCGGTCAGGGCCAGTTACCTGTATAAGTATTTTTCCGGGGGTTTCCCTTATCCTGATAGACGAATGTCAAGTAACTCTAAGGTCCATGGACCCCGGACTCATTTGAGCATCATTTCACCCATTTCATTTATCGTCCGATATGACTTAACGTTGGAGGATGTAAATTGGAAAAAAGTACCTTGATCTTTGACACAATATGCTCATTGGATCATATAGTTATGTATCCCTTAATTTTGCTATGTTTGCAAATAACAGAAATGGCTTTCAAAATTTGTAATAAAATCTACCATGCTTATGGGCCAAATATAACCTCTTAATCTTTCGTAGCTTTTAAGCGTTTTACTGTCTGTACAGGCGTGCTTAAGTTGTATGTGTGCATTTATGTGGGTGTTTTTAAGTATGCATTTGTTTACGTGTGTATATACGTTCGTATGTGGTATGTATGTACGTAAAAATATTATATGTGATGTCTCTTAATTTTTCAGAAATAACGATTGTCATGTCGCTTTCACTGCAGTAAATATCCTCTATTCTAGAAAATAATTAACTCGCTGATTCCTGGTTACAGTATTTAACCATATTTAGATAAACCACTGTGTGGTGGCTATATGAAATGCTTCGTTCCACAATTAACCCTGAAATATTCCCGAAGCGAAAATTGGTTATTAGTAAGCCAAAATATGGGAATTCCTTGCTACCATTCTGACAAAACTACAAAGCAGCAACAAATATGAGAAGTTGGTAAACCAGAGTGAAGTGGCAGTTGTGGGACGATTTTGTGGTTTGGGAATGCGTTTTCCATAAATCCAAGAGAAACAGTGGAGAGCAAGCCTGACCTCATAGTTCATTTGAGCATATTATTTGATTTCCGCTGCTTTTAATAAGCAGAAAACTCTTCATCCACCTTTAAAATAATTGTTTATCACCTTTATATTTCATTTGAACTACACATTTTATGGCCCGTGTATCTGCGTTAACACTACAACTAAAAAGCGAAGTCAGACACCAATTGCCATAAAATAAGAATAAAAATCGTCCTGATGTTTACTTTAATGCCTTACAAAGACTAATTAATTCCCCTTCCCCACATTACTGTTTTATGTAAAATATTCTAGTATCTTTGACTTTGTTAAAATATCCTAACAATTTTGTTTAAGATCTCATATGTGCAATGTAATTGTATAACAAAATTATACTTCGAATTTTCTGTAATAACAACTGAAGGAGCTATCTTCAATGTGAATGAGTTTTGTATTACCTTTAAGTCATTCGTAATACTGCTAAACTGTTGAGAAATCTTACCACGAAAAAGAAGTCATGCAATATTTTTGTCAAATACTTCTGGTATTGACCGTTGTGGAAATATTTGTAGTTTTTTTTAATTTAATTTAAAATAAAATATAAAATGTTATACTGGTAAGTCATTAGTTTTCTGTAGTGATCTTGGAACAGAACAAACTATCAAACTCATCTTCCCACCCACCCTTCCCGCCAAGTTATCGTAGATGGTAGCGTGTCTGCCTCACGTTCAAGAGGTCCCGAGTTCGAATCTCGGTCACGGTGAATTACTTGGATAAGGTTTATTCCGAGGGTCTCCCTTATCCTGAAAGACAAATGTTGGGTATTTCTAAGTTCTATGGACTCTGGGCTCATTTGAGTATCATTTCACCCATTTCATTCATCGTCCTATATGGCTTAACGTTGGAGGACGTAAATTACAAACAAAAAAAAAAAAAAAAAAAAAAAAAACAGGCCACCCACACATGTACCTAGCTCTCTGCCTACCTACACCCTACATACCTGGCCCTACTAATCAATACATCCATACACCTATTTACTACTTAACCACACAGCAGCCTACCTATCATGAACTTTAGTGTTCTTCGTAGGATATCACGATAAGCAACTGAATAATGACAACGTACTGACAACTAAAAATGCAACATGCTGGAAATTTCAGATGAACAATAATGGATACCTAAGACATTATTAGAAAGAAATTATGTCTTTTCAAAGTATCTGCATTTTGTACTAATGCGTTTATTGTCTGTATCTTACCATTTATACATTGGTACACAAAATTCCTTCAGAATGACTTGCCACCTCACAGGATAGTTCCAGAAAGTTCAAGATACATATACCTAGAAGCTGTCGGTGAAAGGTTTCTGTAAAGTCACAAATGACTAAAATATTTCCATGGAAACATTAATTTTCCTTAAAATTTACGTTCATATACGTGGAATTCAAACGGTAATTGGTTGTATATCCAAAGTTTTGTTTTTGAAGTATGCGTTTGAATTGCAATACGGATATTTCCCAAGAAATTCTATTTTTTGATTCAGCATATTGCTACGTATCGGAGTGTAACTTAGATTTACATTCTGCAGTAACTAGGAGCGTAGCTAAAAGGAGAAGACAGATGTTGGAGTGAAGGTAGGAGCAAGATTCGAGATAACTGGATAGAGCGAAATTAGAGAAAACACCAAGTTCTATAATATGGCAATTTACTATATTCTAATTATTATGTTGAAGTACAGGGCAGCCCTAACTCCTGAAGGGACTTGGGGGCGGAAGAGTGCTAACAGTTACATTATTATACTAAAGACCCATCCAGACTTACCTTGAGGATGCGTAGCCGTGTATGGTTGATGATGTGGCGTATGGTGTAACCACCACTGAAGGGCGGCATGACAACCCTGATTCTATGACGAACTGACCTCCGGAAGAACCAAACTACAACGAACCATGACTGCCAAAATATCCAGTCTTTAAATACTATTACTTCCAATATGGCCTTAAAGTGCGAAATCGGCAATACCACATTACAGAAACCTACGTAAACGTTTCCCAAGCAAAGCTAAGCATGATCATATTTCTCAAAATATCCTAACTGCAGTTCGACGTGTAGTTGACTCAGACTACTTTAGTCAGCAAAGTCTGTATCTGGCCACTTTTACGTGGTCAACATGAGTAAACAGGAAACGGATGTTATAAGCCAAAGTAATGTCAAATCTCGTATTACGTATATGTTCTCATAGATCAGCAGAATTAAGAAGTTTAAAATGTGCAAATTGTGCCAAGTCACGGCTCAAGAAATAAGCATTAAATAACAAGATTCGAGAATTTGATATGTTCCCGAGTATTCCTCAGTCATATATGTGACAGTATCTCAAAACGTTTATGAGATCTGTTTGGAAGTTTAGGGTCTTCTGTTTTTTTATTTACGTCCTCCAAAGTTATGTTGATGACTGAAATGCTTAAATGAGCCCAGCGTCCACAGAGCTCAGAGTTACCTGACATTCATATTTCAGAAGAAGGGAATAACTCGGAAAAGATCTTATACAGATAACTCAACCAACTCAACCTTACCTTTTGAACGTGAGGTAGACACGCTACCATCTACGCTACGGAGGCCTTGTCTTACAGCAGTGAGTAGCGCAGAAAGTAAAAATATGTTTTTAAACCTACAACTATGTGTTTTATCGAGCCAGGTACCTCTGTGAGCGCTCACTTTGAGATCCCTAGTTCGATTAACGTTAAACGCCCACTGTAATGTTGGGATTTTCGTGGTTGTTTTCTGGTTTGTACGAGAGGGTTACAGTGGTTTCTCATCTAATATGACTTTCTTTCAATTAGTACTTTTATTCCGTTTCCCTCTTATGTTTCTGGGCTGCTTTTTGCAAATCCAGAAACATGGATCGTCTAGGAAGATCTCCTGGCTGTAGCCCTCTGTCGTTCCTTCACTTTAACCCTTCCTCCGTGACTAGCATCCCCGTCTGTTGTATAGGTGTAACACATACCCCATGTATTTTGAACTACAGGTGCTGAGCCTGGCGTATAGGCAGCTTGTTCCTCTACACATCTAAGTGCAGGTATGACGCCTAAACCAACACTGTAAAAGCCACCATCACGGCCAGCGATGTAAATGGAAAACACAATTGGATAGAGTGTGTGTATGTCGCGGTAGCGTGAGTTTAGCCCGAGTGCCGCCAGATTGCTCCCATGTTGAGTTTGTGGTAACTGGGATATCATCATTCCCCAGACAACTGCCTCTCCCTAGGGAATCACATACCCCGTCGCATTTTTACCCGACTACATGCAGATAATTTTACTGCCATGGCTGCATGGACTCCTTTACTCTGATTTAAACTGAAGTTACTTTGGTTTTAACTCTTCCAGTGTAATTTATACGAGTGACTTCTTGAATTAAATATTCTTGATAAAACAACTGACTGGCTTAATCGAAGTCTCACTCTTAGCTGATTATACTTGAATTACAAACTAATTAATTGTATTTATCTCCCCAGTCTTTATGGCAACTTTGTGCTGCATATTTAAGAATTTTGTAATGAATCTAGACAATTAAGTACTAGAAATTGTAAACCTTTGTACCTCCATTTTTGTCCAATAACATATTCAATAACATAGAAACTACTGCGTTTTTATATGTGCAGAAATATTTAACGTATACAACAAAATGGAGTTTGAGTACTGAATCTATATGTTTAGCCCATTCCTAGGCCACCAAATTAATCTGTTTTGAAAATTCAGATTGGCTACAACCATATAGAACTATATACTTCTCCGTTGTGGATTCCAGATTGTGATTTGACCGATTTCAATTGTAAGCAGTTCTGCATCCAAGCTGTGCATGCCCTGCTAAAGTGCTTGATCACAAAATAAGCATAGAGGAAATGAAGCATGTTGCATGACTGACAGAGGATTATGTCATCCAAGAAACTAAAGTTTGTATATATAGTGAGCATATGATATGTATATAGGGAGAGACAGAATGAGAATTGAACTGCTTAAGACATATTTTCGCTACAAACATAGGTAACATTTCCAGAATAACAATTAAAGGTATAAATATGACAAAATTCCTACTGTCATAAACAGAATGCTTACTCTGGTATTCGATTTACAAGACTGCAGCACTCTCTGTGGAGAACAGCAACTACTATTTTCTAATTCAAGCAATCCTCAAAGAAAGCTCTGTAAACTCTTTCAAATATATTAGAAATTTACAAGTAAAGTTGAAGTCAGATGTTAATGGGACTGTGCCTCAGAAGGAACAGGACATTTAAATGTGAGAAACGTATCAAAATCATTTGAGCAGACATAAAACTGAAAAACTGAAAAATTGTCAAGCAGGCAACAAGTGATGTTGACCTACGAGTCAGTTAAGTGTGGCCTAGAATTAGTTGGCAGCCGAGCACAAGGGGATATTGGAAAAATACCGTGCAAACCAATCCTGAACAAATCATTTATCTTCACTATTAAACCTAAAAGAAACTTAAAATATAATGATTTCCAAATGAATCGGTCAAACTTATTGATTAGACATTGATGCTTTCACGTCTACCTTCACAGTAGCTTTTCTAATGGATTTATCTCAAGAGCTTCTCTTATTACTAGTGCTATAAATAGATAATTTTTAATCAGTTAACCGTACATTTCATTATTTATAAAACTTTTAAAATTTAGATTCGAAATTTGTGTTTGCATAAGTGCAAATGCTTTATATATGTACTGAATTAGAGATACAATATTTTTGTAATTATTTAGTAACTTAGTATATCAATCTCTATTAAGATTTGTGAGACTGACATGCAATTGTTTTTATAACATTTTTCTTTATTTTGATTTTTTTAAGGTCCCGAATTTGAATCTCGGTCAGGGTGAGTTGCCTGGATAAGGTTTTTTCCGGGATTTTCCCTTATCTGGAAGACGAATGTCGGGTAGCTCTACGCTCTATGGACCCTTGGCTCATTTGAGCAACATTTCACCCATTCCATTCGTCGTCCGATATGACAACGTTGGAGGACGTAAATTTAAAAAAAAAAAAAAAAAAAAAAAAAAAAAAAAAAAAAAAAAAAAAAAAAAAAAACATCACTCGCTGTCACGAATTCAGAAACGTTACTGGCTTACTGCAGTTTACAACAAAGTTACACCACTACCAGCCCTGAGAAGAGGGACCAGCTATTCGCTGCGCAATCGAAGTGTTCGGTTCAAGGTTGTACAGTTGAGTTTATGATAGCAGACGATAAATAATTAGTTGTATACCATATGTTGTCACACACAAGCTGTAAGATAGAAACCTCTCTGTCAGCATCTGTATGCAGTTATGCATCTCTTAGAATATTTCACAACAGAAGTGTTAGTTAGACTCTCTCGGGGTTCAGAGTTATTTCTTTTAGCTATCAGGAGTTATGTTATCTTAAATTTCAAAGAACATTACGTGTCTAGTGAAAGCTTGAAGCGTTGGAAAGGCTGTTTAGGTTGGAAGCAATACATCAAAACAAAGAGGGCCAAATTCGGCTGAAAGAGTTTTGATTAATATTTCTTGTAATCGATTAATTTTAATCGACTCGATTAATCGATTAAAATTTTTAATCTTTAATCTAAAATAAAGAATTAATCGATTAATCGTTTCGTTTAATCGATTAAATCACGCAGCACTACTTATTACATACTAGCAATAGTCAACAATATAGTACATAGCATAGCATAGTATACTAGTACATAGCATAGTACATGGTCCCTGATAACGACGTTTTAGTGCAGTGGTATCCTGATAGAACCGTTCACCATAGTCACTTACCGTACCATCATTTTCAGGGAGGAAACCTAGCTATGAGTAAAGAAAACGCATTTTCGGAGGTATGTTGCAACCCATAAGTTAGTAACAGCTACTAATTTTGTATAATTTTGTTGTTAACAAGGAAATTAAATACAACTATATAAGAGGGCCCCAGGTGTTTCTCTTCTTATCAATCAGACGTCCGAAAGTGTACATCAATCACCGGTTTGGGGATAGGGAGATATTTGGGGATATGGACGTATTTGGGGATATGTTCATATGAACATTCCTCTTTGGTTTGAGATTCACTTAATGGTGGGAGCTTATGAAAATTCCTAAAGCCTTCTCCATTTCGCTTCATACATTTTGCGAAGTATTTCATCAGTCAGAACTTAATGTGCAACGCAGACTGTCATTTATTTCTCTCGCGAACCTGTTGTCCACAGTCAAGGTTTTGGTACACGTTTGTAAGTTTTGTCTAAGGGGCTAGTATATGGTTGCATAGTATATATCTTTTGCACGACTATACCATACAATAGCGAGTAATACTTTCTACAACACTGCTGATAACCTAATAGTGTCTTCCAACTCTATAATCTCTAGTCTTCCCGCCTCTGTAGCGTGCTGGTAGCATGTCCCCTCACGTTCAAGAGATCCCGAGTTCGAATCTCGATCAGGGTGAGTTACCTGGATAAGGTTTTACCGGGGTTTTTCCTTATCCTGAAAGACGAATGTCGGGTAACTCTAAGCTCTATGGACCCTGGGCTCATTCGAGCATCATTACACCTATTCCATTCATCGTTCCATATGACTTAACGTTGGACATAAATTACAACAAAAGATCTCTAGTATTTATAATGTATGTAGTTGATTGATTAGTAGTTTAATTATGTGTGTCTCTTTCATATAAAAGGCGTGTCCTATAGGAATACCTGGTAATTTATTGCTGTTGTGAAGTACAATTAAAAGTTTTGAGGAGTTTGTAAACAGGTGGCACTTGTCTTGATTATGCTTCATGTTCGTGGCGTAAATAAGATCATCTACATCATTACAAAGTATAAGATATTCTTGCCTATGAAGTCCAATAGTGAGTTTTGGCGAACTTGAAAGTATTACAGGTTTTTCAAGAAAAAGGTTTATGTGAACATCTCTGCCTTTTTCATAGGTAAATCTCAGTCCTTCAGAAAACATTTAGTTGAGCTATAATACAGGTAGTTCGAGAGTTTCAACATCTTAACAACAGATGCTTGAGTTTCAAAATTTCAAACACAATAATAGTTTGGATCACATATTACATCAGAGGTGCACAAAAACCGTTGTACTCAGACTGGTAGCCATTGAGGCTATCTCTTTTCATTCCCCAACCAAAGTTACACCTGCCAAACTCCGTACCTCGCATCCTGTCATTAAAGTGGCTAGCCATAACAAGGGCAGATACGTGGATGACACACCTGGGGCTTTCCTCAGCCTGCATTCATTTCCTCGTCGTCGCCTCGAATAATTCCCTGAAGATGAGTGTCGCACTAGCTCTTGAAAGCTGGGAAATCCTTCCAGAGCTTGAGAGGGAGTCTTTTCCAATCTCCGCCATGAAAACTTCAAATAATGGCTCATATACTTGTTTTGCTTTACATTATTAGTTTAGTTTAACAGTTAAGTACACATCTAAAAATGAACCTATAAAACATCTTAAGTATTAATTAATGAACAAAAATATTAGAATGTTTGTTTAGTGCCCGAACAACGCTACTTATTGCAATATAAACGCTTATGGAATACATATTTAAACAATTGTAATTGTCTTCAGGCAGTATTACTTTTTCACAGGTGAACTCTGTCCCACAAATACCATGCAGGAACAAAACTATATTAAGTCTCTGGAACGGCTAACGTCCCACAATACTGCACTTGTACCCTTCTTACTTTCCAAACTTAAATGCACACGTTACATTAAACGACGTATTCATGTCCATATAATAGTCATTAAAAGCAAAGGTTTGGAATTTGTTGAAAGTGATGAAGCCCTAAACTGCTCAGGGATTGGAAGTCGGCGGTGGCAAAATTGAAATTTCCAAAAACTCTTAATTTAATTATGCTTCTAATAAGATATAAACAATCAGATGCAAATTAGAATGGCAACAATTCTTAAATTATTTGTAATGAAGTAACTCTAGTTTGCCCTTTTTTGTTGTAACTTACGTCCTCCAACCTTAAGTCATATCGGACGATGGATGGACTGGGTGAAATGGTGCTCAAATGAGTCCAGGCTCCATAGAGCTTAGAGTTACCCAACATTCGTCTTTCAGGATAAGGGTAAACCCCGGAAAAGACCATATCCAGGTAACTCACCCTGACGAAGATTCAAACTCGGGACGTCTTGAACTTGAGGCAGACACGCTACCACCACGCTATCAAGGCGTGCTATACTTTGCCTTACCTCAATAATTACGTTGTGAAGCCAATTTCCATTGTTTAACCCTTCATTTTCACAAACATGTTATCTTCAGTTATATCCCAAGCAATAGCTTCTAAGAATAACTCAAAGTGTTTACTCCAAGAACATGCAAGACTTAAGAAACGGTTTACTCCTACTACTTTAAAATGTTGCGGTTATTTAAGAATTGTGATATTACTTTTACGTTGAGACTGCTGTAAAGTGGAACAGCCATTTTCTAAATTTAGAAAATGTAATGCGATGATAACCGTATAAGCTGAAACTTGTCCAAAATTGGACCACATTCTGTCTCAGTTATTCCAGTTGGTAGAGTCCACTCCTGTGTGGCGGTCGCTGTACTTAATAGTGTCTTACGACCCAGATAGGATGCCCACGTATGCTTTTTCCTGCATAGCCTATCCCTTTCAACAAAATAACCAAACTCCTAATACTAAAGAACTCAGGAATGTTTTCGTAATTAATAAACTCGTCAAGACGTGTTTACAACTTTGCAGTTCTTCCAGTCAGAATTTAAAGCTATAGTTTGCAAAAACTGGTAAAGAAAAAACACCAAATTCCCTTCAATACTGAACAAATTCTTATTATTGCAAAATCTGATGGGCTACGTTAACGTTTTACAAAACGTTATTCTTTTATTTACTACAGGTTAAACAAGATCGAGATTCATAGAAATGATTTTCTTACACGACTTTGTCGGTTTGTAGTTATTTACTTGCTGGTTTAAGCTATTTATGTTTCCCGATGATGTTGCTCCTATCTGAAGCAGTGTGTTGTGTTGCACACTTTAGCGGAGAGAAGTCAGAAGCAATGATGCTGCGCCAAGTTGTAGCGGTGATCTAGCTTCAATCTCCAGCTAAAGTCCTATATCAGGGTATGACTGGGTGTGTAATAAAACTAAGGATGACACCAAAATCTAAGTCTTAAGTGTTCAATAACTTTTTATGTATTCACTTGAAACAGAAATTGCCGGCCAGTGGAAATTAATATATAAATATTCAGAGTTTTTGAATGTTATACTGCCCGATAACATGTGATTCTATCATTGAGTAAAGAATGATGCCTCATTCAGCTATGCCTTGCTCCATCGGCGACCAGTCCTGAAATGTTTAATATTGTGCTCAGAATCTCCTACTCAGTTACCAAAATTCTAATTTGCTAATGACACTAAGACCTCTACTACTAGCTTCTAATACAACGTTGCCACTTCACTGCTACGTTATTGAAATTCACTTCCTTCTGTGCTAAATTTCTCAGAAATACTGCCACATATTCCCAGAATTCCAAGATAGCCTGCCATACCTAATCTGGCAACTTTGAATAGTAACGTTGCCCTCTCATTGCCTAACCTGTCTTAATTTCTTCACCGAACTGGCTGACAACCAGCCCTCGCTAATTACCTTACTTAATGACTTCTAACCCAGAGAAAAATAGTACTCATAATTAACTGCCAAACCTGAAGCCGTGCAACATTTAACGAAGGTCAAAATAATCATATTTGATTTTATTAAAAACATTAGTTTTTCCAACTCACCCATATTTTCTGTATGACGGTGCAATGGAAATAGTAAAGGGATAACCAACATTTTTAAGAGCGGATAGCTATACGTTAACGTTACAATACCGGTTTTCTTTTTTCACCTCCAGGAGAGCCAAAGACGAATATCTAAAATATGTTTGAGAAATATGTAAATATTTGATAATTAGAATCGATGAAATCTCGTAAATGTTTAACTCTACAAAAGATGCATTTAACATAAATTGTGAGGTTTAGCAAAATATGCATATTATGTAGCTGTAGTTTATTTATGTCTTAAGGTTTACCAGTTATGCAAACTAGTTCACTGGCTATGTTTACCAGTTACGGTATAAAACCACGTTAGGGGTTATTTGCAGAAAGTTCATGATTTACATCTAATTTTTCATTAAACATATGTGAAATATATGGTGCTTTAATGACAGTTATTAGTACCATTTATAAGGAAAATAAATTTCTTGGAAAATTACTCCATCAGCGGTTAGGTGAAAAACTACGAGTCGTATCAGTCTAAAAAGCTTAACTGAAATAATACATTTGGTACCTGATCGACTTTTGATTCCGCGCTGCATTGTGCATAAGTTAACGGCGCGTGCGTGTGTTTGAAGTGTTTATCTGTTCTGATAGTGGATCTGTTTACTATGAAATGAGTATGTGAGAGTGCAATGGCTCGCCCATGCTGCCAGATCTAATGTTCGTTTCAGGAACAGCAGTGATAGGTGTATTTATGAGTGCGCTATGTGACAACAATGTATTTTACACGAACCTGACATCCTTATATCTGGAAGGCGAACATAACCGCAGCAAAGGTAATTTGATTACGTTACACATTCCTCTGTCTTTTCTTCTTGTGGTGGGAAGACAGCACTTTTACTTACAGTTCTATTTCCACCTGTAGAAGAGTGTCAGCCTCTGTTCTGAGATTTCCATTTTGATGATTTTTGACGCTTTTAACGAACGACAAGCCATTCCGTCTGAGAAAGCATGCTCGTTCCTTACCGCCAAATGGAAAGCAATGCGTCCTATGTCATTTTTTGTGAAACTGTGTTTCTTGCATCTCAAATATGTAATCAACTAATTCAGTTTGAAAACGATCGCTCTCCGTAGCTTGGTAGAAGCTCCAATCTCCGCAGTGGAATCACTTCCAGACATCAAACGATGCACTTTAAAATGATTTGATGTCTCTCATGTACTGGGCTCCTTTTCCCTGAGTTCTTCTAAAGCTTCTGCCATGCTCTCATCAGTTATAATCTTTGCTTTTTCCCCGTAGCGAAGACTCAAATCTTTTTCTCCGCAAGTTTACAATCACGCGAATCTAGCAAAAATATAAGGTGTCAACTCGGGACAAATGTCTCGTAGTACCTCTACTAGCCTAATGATACTTAAAACAATCATTATTCCACCATTGTGAATGGGATCTCATTACGGATGGGATTCGGTACGTAGGCCACCATGCTGGGTCCATTGTTCCTATGCCCCTAAGTGGGGCACACCCGGGAGGAAGGATGAGGCGAAGGAGGCAGAGGGTGGCCGACCCAAGGAGCCACGACATTACAGAGGGCAGGGACAGTACCGTTTACTGGGATAGAGACTTCCCCCGACAGGCCAGAACAACGAACACGCTCCCCTACTGCGGGACGGCAACGAGTCCAGCAGCCCAGCCCTAATGGTATCAAGACTGGTGATCCAAGCCCCAAAGGTCTTTGGCTGGCGGTCACGAAATATTCCCAACAGAGGAGCGGAGACCGGCAACCGACCTACCGGAGGAGGAAGTAGTTTTCCTCAGAGTATATCATCCTGCCATGCACCGCCGAGACACCCGCCGACACTTCTACCCTGAAAGAGACCACTAGATGAGAGATGATGTGAAATGATAATGGAGATGAAATGGAGGGACAGGAAATTCGGGGGATGTAATTAACCTACGCAGCATACGCCTAGCGACCCGGAAAAACCTAAAAAAAAAACATGGATCGGGTAGGTCGGCCACAGGAATCGAACTCGGGCCTCCCGAATGCGGGCCATAGACGAAACCGTCTGAACTATCCCACTCGTACTTCACCATTAACTACATGCATAACATAAAGTAGCACTCATTTATTAAATTATGGGATAAAGCAGCTTGATGTTCCTTATGTAATTATAATTAAAAACTGTAATCCACCTCTTCACATATGTTTCCAAGAGACGACATGTAACACATTTCTCTCATTAGTGATTTCAAGCAACTGCCGTCTTGGTTTCCCTCTAGTATCTTCAAGAGTTTTTTCCTTAGAACTTGTAATAGATAGCTCCTTCAGTTCTACTTACAGTGAGTTGTTCCATTCTACAACCACGTTCCATAAGCCAACCTTTTCCTCTAGGAGTTGCCTCCTGTTTGTTAGCAGTACAAATATTTTAAATACAGATAGTAATAAATATCCCAGAACTGCTAACTTAACACAAAAAGAGCATTAAACATAAATTTGGTGATTTGGAGAGCTATGTCATTCATGTAATAAATTTGTTTTCTATTTGTGAGTGTAGTAATACAAAAATAAATCAGAATGAATGGGGCCTCGGAGGCTGTTCAGTAAAAATTTAAAGAGATCATTCCATTTCATAAAAAGTATTTTAAACATATTGTAATTAAAATCAGTAGAACCTATTGGATATATGTGTGTGTGTGTGTGTGTGTGTGTGTGTGTGTGTGTGTGTGTGTGTGTGTGTGTGTGTGTGTGTGTGTGTGTGTGTGTGTGTGTGTGTGTGTATGTGTGTTATACACGGTATATGTTTTAATATGCTTTGAAATATATAATTATAATATACGTAATTATCGGACACTCAGGAACTCTTGAAACGTGCATTCCTTGTTAAGTCAGCACATCTAACTTTTGAGTGGAATGCAGCACTTCCGTTACTTATTTAAGCACCAGCAGAGACACTACAATAGTAAAGTAGAGGACCTAAAATTTTAAAATAATTTAAATTCTGATATTTTAGAAATGTCAAAATGTCAAAGTGTTCAAAAATAGAATTCATTTAAATAATTAATTTTCAATAAAATATTATGTGGCAGTTGTTACATAATATATCACTTAACGTAGTAAAGGTACCTCATTCCACAAATGAATCGATATTAAGGTGTGGGTTCTAATTTTGATTTCTAATTTTAAATATTTTGATTATATGAAAACATTTTAGTAAAATCTGTATCTGTGTGTGAACACCATAACCCCATAACAAACTGTCAATTAAGTCACAACTTTGTTGTAAATATATTTGTTTATTTTGTCCTCCTGTAAATAGCCTAATAATTTTGATTAAAATATTAAATATATAAGATAACTATAATGCAAATATAATGTACAACTTGATATTGTGAGACTGGTGTCCGAAATCGTGATCATGCGAAAGACATTTTGCATAATTTTGTATAGTTGTTAAAAATATGAGGCTGAAATTGTGAAATTCTCAGTTATTGGTTTTTCCTTCTTGAACTTGTTATAGTAAATGTATTACAACACAAATATTTAGTAAAAATGTTGTATTCATGTGGTAATTGTTCAAAAGCTATGGATAAATTTGTTATATCACTTAGGAAACCATTTTTGAAAAAGAACATGTATTTAAGGCCTAAGAACTATTTTCAGATGCATGTGCCTTTCATTGTTGCGTTTGAAGTCTATTTGTGTATTTCAGTTTGGTCTTTAAGCCCTCTAAGTTATTCAGCATATGTTCTATGTCTGAAAATGTGGAATATTAGTGTTTGAGAACTGACAAATTACAGAAATTACATGCAGACACTTTTATTGATTTATCTTTGTGAACTTGCATGCCAAATCACCTTCGTCGTATCACAAAAAGGTTACATAACTAATCACCTTTAATTCTGTCGAATTGTATGTGTTGGAATGGCAAAAAGCTGCCATTATAAAAGTTATTCGCGGGCTTTATGTTTGGGACACCCGATGAGTGCTGGAGAAAGCAGCGCTATTTTCAGTACATTCGTATTTGATGACTTCTGGCTCACACAGTGAGAAACTATGAAATCTTTTACCCCGGTTATGTCTACGGTGAGACACCATTCAAAGTGGCTAATAAATGCTATTTAGGTTAATAACTGAAATATGGAGGACATTTTGAGGATATAAAATTAAATTGTTTCCGAAATTAGCATATAGAATTATAACTATGGGTAATTTCTGATGTATAAATAAGTTTTCTGTGTTACTTTGATATCAAAGAGAAGAATAACCAGCCCAGAAATGCTAAGTGGTAGGCTCCCTTATGGTGACTGTCATACATATAACGCAAGCGCGGTATTTGGGCTCTAGGGACAATATTATTCCCGCTACTTCATCACTACCCGACCGAAGTCCTTAATTCCGTGTTGTCAGATGTTAAACGCTATCGTGACTTGCTAAATTGTAAAAATCATTTCCTCTTTCTAATTTTCGGAGCTGGCCTACGTGTCTTTACTTCCAAACTTTCTGAGTTCCAGCTAACGTTGTCTAAAGCTAACGGATTTGTTCTTGACTGAGGTCACTTGAACAATTAATTGACTTAACTATTCAATAACTTCTTCCTGATAAAACTCATGCGTCTCGCATTATTTTAACATATCTATTTATTGCAAGTATTTCCCCCGTATTATTTATTTATAAAAGAAATAATCTTAGCAGTCAATAATTCCAATATAATACGCAGCAATATTTTATGATAAGGCAAATGATATTTTAAGCAGAAACCTAATAAAACCAATAGCGCCTCTGTAGTGTGAGAAAAGTAAGTCTACCTCAAGTTCCGTACACGGTTAGGGTGAAAAAATGTGTAGTGTTTAACGCCCGCTTTTACTTCATACGGCACCGCAGGCGATGAAACTGATGATACATGAGATGAAGAATCAACACCGGTGGAATGAGATGGCGGGGGAAACCAGAGGTCCCGGAGAAAACCCGCCCCAGCGCCGTGTTGTCCACCACTAATCTCACTTTGCGGTCGCCTGGGATCAAACCCGGGCCGCCTTGGTGATAGCCAAGCGGTCTAACCACTGAGCCACGGCGCGGCCGGGTTAGGGTGAGTTAACTGGTTAAGGTTTAGAATCTTCCCTGATCCTGAAAGAGTATTTTAGGAGAGCTATTAGCTCTAGGGATCTCGAGCTCATTTGAGCATCATTTAAGCTATGTCAGTTATTGTTACATAACACTTTAGTGGTTAAGGTTTGCTTTGGAAAAAAAATCAAATGCAGCTTTCACCCTAATTATTGAAATATATGTTACAGGCACCTGAATACTTAAGAAATAGGTTAAAATGATGCTAAAGATCTTATTATTTATAAAAATACAATTTACTTCAGATACACTTCTGCTTGTTTCATCTATTTCCGAAAAATCCATTATTGTTCGTTTGAAACCTTTTTAAAATAATTACGCAAGTACTGTCGAGTTCTGAATATTTTTCGCGATGGTATGACTACTTTATGGCACTTGAAGTCTAGCATATATAATCACCGACCTTTCAGGTACTTGTACCTTTGGTACCTACAGTGAAATTTCCAATGAAACAAACTACATGTTTATTTCGATGAAGGTAAAACAGACAGGAAATCAACGTTTGTTGGAATGGCTTCTAGAACTTGTATAAAAGTGAGAAGTAGTGGGTAGACTGGCTCATGGTATGTAACACATCAGATTTTTCTGTTAACTTTGGTTTAAAAAAATAACCCACCGGTCTACCTCAAAGCAGGAGCAGGAATTTCCAGAGTAGAGACATTCTCTCGTATGTTGCTTATTGGCTAGCGGAACGAAAAAGTGATCCTTCAAGGATAGCCAGTAGCTTATGTCACGAGCTAACATCACGAGCCCAAGACGGAACTGTGTTGTTACTATACAAAAAACCTTTCGAGATTGTATTTTGAGATGTTTCTACTTTCAGAAGGATTTAACGCGCTCGGTAGGTATAAGCCGATGCCAGGCTTGGACTCGGTCAGTACTGAGTAATGAAGCAGTGCATTTGGTGGCAAAGCTTCGAGTTGAGTGCGGCTCTCTGGGAGAGGAGTCGATGACATGGAGGAGTTCACGAATCAGTCGGTCAGTGCGCAGTGCACAGAAGTATGGAACGTTCCATTATCTGTGGTGAAGAGTCGGCAGGCCGTGCAATAGTAAGGGCGCGAAGCAGTACACTGCAAATATCCTAGTTGTGTAGAGAAACGGCTTGTAACTCCGTGTCAGAGGTGAAACTTGGTGAATGTCAGGAAGATTATTAGCAGCACAAAGCATGCGCACTAAAAACACGTAAACAAACATTACAGAAAGGTACCGAAGTGTTGTATTTGTATAAAAGGAAGGCTGATTTTAGGTTAGCATTTGGCGAAAATAAAGATGCAGATGAGATTTGTAGTCCTTTGTTACAATTAGATTATATTTGTTAGCATTTGGCGAAAATAAAGTTGCAGATGAGATTTGTAGTCCTTTGTTACAATTAGATTATATTTTTACAGGCTCCTTTTGTTTTAAAAATAACTATATTCAAAATATATACTTGAATTAACATTATGATCGTTTCAATAGTTAAAATTAGTAGTGACGTTTTCAGTAGAATTTTATGAAACTGGTTCTGGAGCAGTTCTTAACGTCCAAGAGACCCCCCCCCCAAAAAGAAAGCGAAATTATAAACGTAAAGGCATATATATCAAAGTCTTACTTTTTGGCATATGAAGGTAGGCATTCACAATATAACAGCTGCAGTTTGAGCTTTTAGACCCTAAGTTCTGGAGTACATTCCGCAAAACTTCAGTGCGTCTTTCAATAATTGCTTCAGTATATTCGATGTAGATTGCAAATACCAACAACGGGAATCGAACTCTCGAGGGCCTGAGGCAGTATTGCGTGCTATTTGATAATCGCCTATTGCCCCACTTCTGCCCTTTGTAAGCGTATTTGCGTGATACAATGGACACCGTAAGGCAATAAAGGAGGGGTGGTATTATTTGCGTGTGTATTTTTCATTCGATCTCTCGCCTCCCTTCCATTTCTCTACACCCCCCTCCCGATTTATTGCCTTCTATGATAGCAGCACAGGCAAAAATTATCAGCTTGGAAGATAAAAAAGGAATTGACATTAAAAAACAAGTGAAGTGGCAGATATATGCGGGTTTTCAATGCGTTTCATATCAGATCTGCAGCTTGTGGTAAATGTCAAATGATAGATTGGTTTTGATGCCCCAAACCTGTTTTTCTGTGTAACACACACACACACACACACACACACACACACACACACACACACACACACACACACACACACACACACACACACACACACGCACACACACACACACACACACACACATACATACATACATACATACATACATACATACATACATACAAACCAATCTTGTACACAATCAGCGTGACCAAATGTATTGCGAGCGTATCTCTGTGCCATTAGCATATTCTCTCTGCCTTCGCGGTTAATACCGTTATGTTTTATTTCGCCTCCTATTTACACCATTGTATCGTAGCGGCATCGTCAATAACACTGTTTAAACTTCTTTATTCCTTTCACACAGTTCCTGAATGGTACAACTAGCAGACCGCAGCTCCGGCGGCAACACTTTACCAATCTGTTCGAGCGGACCAGCCCGCTTCTCCTCTCCCTAGGCTTATCTTTTCCTCGTGGTATTAGCACATTCTTCATTATATCAATCTTCGTTCCTATTTTTCTTTATTTTTTCCAATAGTTTTACATGCAGCTCCGTCATAACAGATTCCTCTTGGATGTAGCAGATAGTTATTTTCGAGTAACTTTTATAACTATTACAGTTAAAACTTTTTTGTGTTTAAGTATAATGATTACCAGTTGACGATTATTATGTTCGCAGTTACTGTACATTAATGGTAACCAATTATTATGAGCTGTAATCACGTCTCAACATGAAGAATGTGGACACAAACTTACTTTGTCGTTGCAATAAGATGTAGAGGTTTCAGGACTTATTGGCCGTGGTCTAGTAAGAACAACTGAAGTTCCTCACGTTTCGCTCGTACGTGCATCAAACATCCTCAGAGGACTCACGGCAAACTAGAGTGAATCCGCCGTAGTGCACCAATTATATATAGGCAGGAGCCTATATGCTGAAGCATAGACCTATATGTAGAGGTTTCCGGACTTATTGGCCGTGGTCTGGTAGAAAAAACTGAGGTTCCTGGCGTTTCGTGCGTCGAGCATCCTCAGAGGACTCGTGGCATACTGGGCGTATACAATATATATAGGCGGGAGCCTATGTGCTAAACCGAAGCCACTCTAGTTTGCCATGAGTCGCCTGAGGGTGGTCGACGCACGTACGAGCGAAACGTCAGGAGCTTCAATATTTCCTACT
Source organism: Mantis religiosa (assembly GCA_030765055.1). Classification (NCBI taxonomy): domain Eukaryota; kingdom Metazoa; phylum Arthropoda; class Insecta; order Mantodea; family Mantidae; genus Mantis; species Mantis religiosa. Next base: position 146,256,759 of record CM060957.1, on the reverse strand, counting down.
AGACCCGGAAACCTCTACATCTTATCGGATTGACGCTGGCCGTGGAAGCCTAAGTTGTTACTTTGTCCTTTTTTCTAGCTTTCACTACTGCTATGGTTTATAACTGCTTCTTGCTGTTCTATTTCTACATTCCTGCACATATAGTCAAATTACACAGTTGAACTTAACTATAAGGGATGCTAAACATGAACATTAGGTAATTTATGGAAACGTATAGTCAGACTGAAAAATTCAATGCTATAGCCGGGATTTGAACCACGGATCTTCTGGTTTCCGTCCAGCCGCACTACCATTGTGCTACTTTGGCCAACGTGCCGATATGACACTAAATTCTCCAACTGACTCGTATTTTTCCCGGTAAACCATTTAGGAGTTCCCATAAACATATGAGACAACTACCTTAATGGCGACTTACTACTTGTAAGTACTTTAAGGCCCGGGCTTTATAGTTAACCACTATTAGGTCAATTAATGGAAATTAATGTTATATCGGCACGTTGGCCATAGTAGCACAATGGTAGTGTGGCTGGACGGAAAATAAATAAATAAATAAATAAATAAATAAATAAATAAATAAATAAATAAATAAATAAATAAATAAATAAATAAATAAATAAATAAATAAATAAATAAATAAATAAATAAATAAATAAATAAATAAATAAATAAATAAATAAATAAATAAATAAATAAATAAATAAATAAATAAATAAATAAATAAATAAATAAATAAATAAATAAATAAATAAATAAATAAATAAATAAATAAATAAATAAATAAATAAATAAATAAATAAATAAATAAATAAATAAATAAATAAGTAAATAGATAAATAAGTAAATAGATAAATAAGTAAATAGATAAATAAGTAAATAGATAAATAAGTAAATAGATAAATAAGTAAATAGATAAATAAGTAAATAGATAAATAAGTAAATAGATAAATAAGTAAATAGATAAATAAATAAATAGATAAATAAATAAATAAGTAAATAAATAAATAAGTAAATAAATAAATAAGTAAATAAATAAACTAGTAAATAAGTAAACTAGTAAATAAGTAAACTAGTAAATAAATAAATAAGTAAATAAATAAATAAGTAAATAAATAAATAAGTAAATAAATAAATAAGTAAATAAATAAATAAGTAAATAAATAAATAAGTAAATAAATAAATAAGTAAATAAATAAATAAGTAAATAAATAAATAAGTAAATAAATAAGTAAATAAATAAATAATTAAATAAATAAATAAGTAAATAAATAAATAAGTAAATAAATAAATAAGTAAATAAATAAATAAGTAAATAAATAAATAAGTAAATAAATAAATAAGTAAATAAATAAATAAGTAAATAAATAAATAAGTAAATAAATAAATAAGTAAATAAATAAATAAGTAAATAAATAAGTAAGTAAATAAATAAGTAAATAAATAAATAAGTAAATAAATAAATAAGTAAATAAATAAATAAGTAAATAAATAAATAAGTAAATAAATAAATAAATAAGTAAATAAATATATAAGTAAATAAATATATAAGTAAATAAATATATAAGTAAATAAATAAATAAGTAAATAAATAAGTAAATAAATAAATAAATAAAATCTGAATATTCTACCCCGGCACCTAGACAACTATACCGGGGCATATATCCAAATTTTCTCTTTATTTTTCCATAAAATCTTTACAATTGTTATAATTATACAATCTCTCAGAATACTAATCTACAAAAATAAAATGAAATAAAATAACAGAAAAAAAAACAAATATAAAAATTACAAAATCCTAATTTTCTAAATCTACATCTAAATCTACTAATGCTGGTATCCAGCAAAAAGAAATAACTGGAGGCCCAGCTATTTCTACTCAGTTTAACAAAACAAAAATCAAAAATTTTAAGTCACTGGTAACCAGTAACTTACTAACTGGAAACATCCAGCTATCTTTTTCTATATATTCCTGATACCAGCACACAAGGTTTTACAAAGGCTAGACGGAAACCAGAAGATCCGTGGTTCAAATCCCGGCTATGGCATTGAATTTTTCAGTCTGACTCTACGTTTCCACAATTTAGCCTACACACGGCCAGTGTGAAAGAACAATTAATTTCCATTAGGTAATTTAGTTGTAACAAAGAAAACGTTATATGGAAACCTTTTAATGTTTTGGCACGTATTGGCCTTAACATAAAAATTCTTTATGTTAACATATTTAGAGAACTTATTGCTAACTTTTTCTTTCATAGGTAATGTTGGAGTATTGTTTCATTTTGTAAGCCTTGTACAAAGTTTCATGGTGTAATGTTTCCTGGACCTTGGCAACTTTTAAGTTCCGGCTGTTTCTTTGTACTCTCGAGGAAGTAGCGTTTAGGACTGAAAAAGGTAGTGTGAGAGATCTTCGTTAGAGAAGTTTATCACATTTTCGAACTTACCCCAGTTGATCACGCTGAGCAATAGCAAGGAGAAATTTCCTAATTTTTCATTTTGTCGTGTGGTGTCACAGATTTCCAACCAACATTTTGAACCGTGTTTCACGTTGCTTCACTCCACTCCACTTCGGTGTTCGTCTTGAGGCCCTTAGAACAGTTACTGTATGTCGCAGCAGTGCTCAATACCTATAGTCCTATTATGTGCGACGGGAAAGAATAGGAAAAACTGCTTACAGTTTCAACTCATCTGATAATCATAGTGACATTTAGAAGAAAACGTAAAAAATATGTTGAGCTAAAATTACTTGTTGAGAGTATTTATACACACCTGGTGAATATCCGAGTAACTGCAGGCAAGGAGAAAGAAGATGACAGGCCAGCTTTGGTGGAGATTCGAGGACACTCGACTTCTTGTCGCGTGGAGTATGTTCGCCGCCAATCTTGTTGTAATAGCCAGTTACAGCTCACCACCTGAAGTTAACCATAAGTGCATATATCTCATATGTTGTTCTACAAGGTTAATAAATCGTGGTAATGGCATTTGAAAGGCGATGTTGCTAGATAACGGGAACACACATACCATCACAAATCTTCCGATGACCTTACTAGGTTACGTATGGTGTGAAAGCAAACTGGATAATTAGTTGACATTTTTTACGCCAGATGCCATGCTAGATCAAAAATGCCTCACACGATCTCTTGTGCAGAACATTTATACTGCATGACGAGTTGTGATAACATAGTTACTGAAAAGTAGTGCTACAACATGCAGTGAATGATGTAACCTTGTCCAGACAAACATTAACGTGATAACCAGTCACTGTTTTCTTTATTTTGGTAACTGTCATTAAGTAACTGGATACATTGTACTCAAATGTTTGCGTTATGTTGGCAATGGTTATATTAAGATAATAACTGTCCCAACCCAAACAGTGCTTTACATCAGGGCCGGCAAGGGGAGACCCGAAGTGCTGTACGACTACAGTCTCCCCTTCATTTTCCTTCTATCTGGCAGTTAACAAATAGATGACATCTGGCTCAGCGGCGTCATTCGGGTTTTGGATGAAATGTCTTCTGGAACTAATCAAATGCATACTTCTAAACGCAAGCTTTGGTGAGGAAAGTATGAAGAGGGTTAAATGACAATAGAGAATAACACTGACACATAACAGTGCTGCATAGAAAACTCATATTGGCATTTGTAAGAAACCTCCATCTCACCACTTTACTGAAGTTGATCAAACCTAAGGCTCACAAAAAGAAGTTCTACGAGGGTGTTCTGAAAAGTTCCGACCTCAACTTGAAGATGGCAGCACTCACAAATAAAGACTAGTGATTTTCGTTGTTCATCAGTTGATAGTTACGCTCCAAAGTTTCAGTCATTTTGGAAGCTCCTTTTTTCATGTAACAGTCGTTTTAGTGGATTGATGTGAGTGTTTTATGAAATTGGAAAAATCGAGTATCGAGCTGTAATTAAACATTTATTTTTGAAAGGCAATACGCCTACGTAAATCAAAGATGAATTGGATTCAGTGTAAGGGTACTCTGCACTATCATTTTCCACAGACAAATTTTGGGCAGCTGAATTTAAACGTGGCCGTAAGAGCTTGGGAGGTGGTGAACGTTCAAGACGTCCAAAAAAGCTGCAACTACTGACGAAAACAACACCAAAGTTCACCGAATTAAAGTGAGAGAGATATCAGAGGCTATAAACATGTCAAAATAACAAGTTTGTTCCGTATTAAATCAACAATTAGACAGGAGAACGCTGGCAGCGCGTTGGGTGCCGCGTTTGCTCACGTTAGACCAAAAACGCGTTCCAATAAACATTTCCAACGCTCCATTGGCGCAGTTTAGGCGGAATAAAACCGAGTTTTGGCCCCGATTAATTACTGTAGATGAACCTTGGATACACCATTATATGCCCGAAAGTCCAAACAGTGGACTGCAAATGGGGAACCGGCTCCAAAAGAACCAAAAACTGTTTTCTTGGCTGGGAAAGTGATGGCGAGTGCTTTTTGGGACAGTCCTGTAGTTATTGTAGTCCATTATCTTCAAAAAAGGGAAAACCATTACAGGTGCATGCTACACATCATTACTTGACAAGCTGAAGGCAGAACTTGCGAGAAAATTGCCGCATTTGCAGAAAAATAAAATCCTGTTTCACCAAGACAACGCACCGTATCACACCTCAGCGGTTATAATGCAGGAAATCCACGAATTACGGTTTGAACTGCTTGACCATCCACCTTACTCACCAGATCTAGCCCCAATCGACTTCTTTTTGTTCCCTCATCTGAACATTGCGCTCAGAGGACAGAGATTTTCATCAAATGAAGAGGCAGTCACCATCCTGAACAATTATTTTGCATAGAAAACGCTGAGTACTAATCGAACGGGTTACAGAGATGAAAACATCGCTGGGAGGAGCGTGTAGAGTTACAAGGAAACTATGTTGGAAAAAAAAACTGAAAAATGTTGCTTGTATCTTCATTAGGTCGGAAAGTTTTCAGACCACCTAAGTATAGTATTATCATGTTTATTGGCTTTGATTTGTTGCACAATAGTTGTTATGTAAGGTCAATTATTTTGCTTAAAATTAACGAGTTTATTAACTATGTTTTGTTTAGTACAACAAACTGTTATGCAGTGATAAATATTTCGCTTATCCTGCTGAAGGCATTTAAATACATCCCATACTGTATTATTAAAGATAAACCCCACAATCTATGTAAAAATTGCACCGAAATTGTTTAAGATGTACTTTGTTAAACTGTGACGCAGCCATACTTTTCACGATTGGTATATCCTTGTGGGTTTCTTTTTAAATATTAATGTTCCAGCTGCAAACTAGATGAACTTAAATGTGGAACACATTTCAGATTTTCATCTGAAACGTTATGGGTAGCAGTGCCAATATGCTACACAATTGTTCACATTAATAATTAGTACCAAAGATGGCCAATAATTTGCTTGTAAAGTGTGCAGCTTGGGAAATGTGTGTAGAAATCCAAACCATGTTTCCCTGAATTGCGCAATGGTGTGATGTTTTGAAGGTCTATAGACTCCAGCATGAGTCGCCTTGAAATTCCTTGTTAGGGTGAAACTCGTAATGCATCCATCGTTGATAAGAAATGTCGAAGCTGTGCTTTACAATCGTGAAGAACAAAAGAATGTGCCTGCTATCCCGTTCTGATTCAACTTTCGTCGATCACACATGTTACGATGCAATCCACCACTGTAATGACGCCACGCGACTATAATCGGTTTAGTTAGTTCTATCTACCTGGGTCTAGAGAGTAGTTGGGACTAGAGTGAAGGTAAGTTCACACTTACCTTCCTTCCCGCCCCTGCTTTACATGGTACATTGTTTGCTTTTATGAAAATTTGCGATAATGATTTTGATTAATTATTGCGTTTGAAAATGAAATATAAAGGTTGAATTTTCTTTAATCGCCTCTGAAGTTGCCTTCATTTTGGATGACATATGCATCGGTTATAATCCGTAACGGATAGACCGAATGTTACTATTTAGAAATTGTAGATATCTGTTAAGGCTCTTCAATTTTTCTGAGATGTTTCTTACTGTTGTTTTGAATTTTCCAACACTTGTATTTTTCTCTACTGAAAAGTTATTATTGGTTATATTTATCGCCTCTGTTCATGCAGTAAGAACGGAATCGAAAGTCATCATAGAAGACAGCTCTTAAACATTTGATAATAATTTAGGCCTAATTTGATATATTACCATTATGCCTACGGAGCAATACGTATAGAATCTAACTTGTGCGAACGTTTATCTACGTTAACATAAATTAGATAGCAAAGCAAACATATCCAGAATAGTTTATAGAATAGTGAGGGAAGATATTCATTGAATGCAGTACTCATACTTTTTCGACATTCCTTTCAATTATTTCCTTCGAAGGACGCTTCAATTATTTCAATGCTGTGTTAACTCAGAAATTGAAGAAGAAGAAGATGATGATGATGACTATTGCAGTGAGACCGATAATAACATTCTAAGTAAAACAATGAAACAATGTTTTCCCCTTGTTTAAAAGGCTACCTGCGAAATGTGTGGTAGAGAGCGTTACAGTAGGCAACATGAGCTCTTGGCACAAGTTACCCATTAAAAGGCATCCTGGCAAGCAAATTGTTTGTTTTCTTTTGGAATGTTAGAAGGAATTAGCCTGCAGGATGCTCTCACAAAGGAGCTTTTGTTGCCGGAGTAAATCCTTAAGGCACAACGATCGACGAGACCTCCCCATTTAATAATTTTAAAATACCAACCTCTACCAGGTTGCAGTTCTTAAACTAAGAAGCTTCACTAGTGCAACTTCTCTTCTTGGGTAAATTCCGTTTGTTATGAACTAGTCTGCATATAGGTAAAGAATTTTAGATGCGTTTGGGAAAATATCTTTATGTGACGGAAATTTAGCAATATGTGACATTTTGGTATGTCCTGCAATCTTTCTGTTAACAATATATTTGTATTAAAAACATGACATTGGTACAGGATCTTTGGCTGTGGCATAGTAGTTCCATATGGTTCGTATAATATACAACGGTTTTCCAGGCCGAGGCACATGCTGTTTTGGCTTGCACATGAGAAAGTATTGCAATTGTTCAATTTTTGAACTATTATTTCAGTCAGTTTGGTCTATCACTTAACATATCGTAGAATGTTTCCTAGAGCTTCGCTCAGCTCACACTGTTACTTCATTAATGCGAACTATTTCCAATTTCTGCCATAATTTCACCTTATGTAGTGACTTGGTTCCATAATGAAATACATCTGACGCAGCCTGTTCTTTCGGCCTTTGGAAAGTCGAACAAATTATGTCTGTAGTCCCTTGCAGTAACTGCACGTCACCAGAATATTTACAAACTTGCTAGAAGAACAACGCTTTTGTTCGCACTAGAGATGTGGTTCTACGACGACGTGCGTATTTTATTAAGCCCGATACTGGGTAAAATAATAAATTTCCCGTCACAAAACCAATTTTGGTAAACAGTGTTTAATTAAAAAAAGTGTTTGCCATAGAGCAGTGTGGTGGTTAAATGCGCTAAGTATCCAAACTCAATTTCATATAAAACGTCGATAAAATACTTCAATAGTTATGGCTCAGTAGATCAGGTTGTACAATTACATCTGTTGACATTTTATATAAGCTAAAGAGCTGCAATTTAATTAGGTAATGACAACCATTTATAGTACCATAGATGTCGAGACCGTTCTCCATCTCTCTCGAGGTATTCCTCACAATAGAAATTGTGACATTTTCATCGCAAGCGAATTCTGAGTTTCAGATCTTCGTAGTCGGCCACTAGTGTACGGTAAACTGACAAATCTTCATAGAAATTGTTCCAAGGGATGGATCTGGATATGTCTCGGATCATCTGTATGGGAAAATTATCATTCGGAAACTTCCGTACCTCCTATAGGAATTGAAGAAGCAGTGATAATTGGCTCCTGCAGGAAGTTGTGGGACACCATACAATTCAAACATAACTAGATAGGCTCGACCAGTCACTGTAGGTTCAGCAAAAAAGATGGAACCTACCACATGATCATTGCTTAAGACATGAATTTGAATGAATCGGATTCATGTTGAAGAATAAGCGAAAGACTTTCACTGACCCAGATTCTGCAATTGTGTCCGTCAACTTTTTGTGATGAGTGTAAAATTAACTCATTAGAGAAACAGAAAAGATCCAAGCACGAGCTGCTTTAAACAGATAGGTACCCATGATAGGTATTTTCTGCTGAACACACCACATGAGTAGCTCCACGAATTACCAGTTTGCTGTTATTTAATTATTTCTCAATGTCACAACTCCTTCGCAACCATTGTCACGTTGTTACAAAAATTGCAGAATCAGCATTACCAAATACTACTATAACTAGACCGCGAACAAAATGCAGTTGGAGGCGTGGTTTACCAACTGTAGCTTTCCCCCTCTAACATCATTTCAGGTTGCCTCTCCTCCATCGCGCGGGCTGCACTGTTCACCTGTTTCACTCGCTTTCGCATTCACTGTTATATTCACTCTTTACATTTTCTGCCGAATCACTGCTTAGTTCCTCAGTGTTTAAAGAAATTATGTTTCCGCCTATTTGTTGCCAGATTGTGAGGTCATGTTCGAGGTAATTACTTTCTCCTAACTTTAAAAATCACAACTGCATCAAAATACGCGTGTTTGGTGTGGTTTGCGCTCTGTCGTATGCAGGAAGGGAGGGGTGGGAGTCACATGGTGCTTGCATGGCGAGAAGGGGAGAAGGCTCTCCTCACGCGTGCGCACACCGACTGCATTTTGTTTGTGGTCTACCTGTAGATTTACTTCTAGGTGGCTTATTGCTTAGTTATAACTGGGGTCCGGAAGGTTTTGACCTAAAAATTCTCTAAAAATGAGCTATAAAATGCCCTTAAAATATAAAAGATGCACATAAAATGTAAAAAAAAAAAAAAAAAATGACGTAACAAAGATTAACAATTTCTTTATAATAAATTAACTGTCACAGACAAATATGAATATATGGAATATATATATTTTAAGATCAACTTTCTTAGAAAATAATGCAATTATTGCTACTAAATAATAAATAAATTCAAAATTCATCAGGTCATTTTCAATTTTATAGAATATAAAACAATAAGTTACTGTACCCATTAGCCAAAACATACCTTACTTAGCGTTGCAGTACACCACCATGGTCATCTTCAAGTTATCAAAAGTAAAGGAACGGTGGTTGTCAGCTAAAACTGCCTTATACTTTGGGAAACTTCTCTCCACTTCCAAAGATGTTATAGGTGCATACTTAAAAAGCACTTTGTCACTGCCTGTTAAATCTGTTCAAAAACATCAGCTCTGAAGTTTTCTCCTGATAGATACTGGCAATCTGAAAAACTGTTTGGTATCCATTATTTTTGTCCAATACAAATTTTGGTTGGTCTAATTTTGTCCTCAATCTCACCTTTTACATTTTGCATCCCCTCTTCCGCAATCCTCACTAAATTCAATTGACTTATCCAATGGCATACCACTTTCTTCAAGGCGGGTTACGGCAACCGTCAAAAATGTAAAATTTGATTTAATGGAAGCTAATTTACCTTGGATTTGAGTATCAGAAAACAGATCCTGTGCGCTCTCAATTGCCTTAGAATCTACCCTGTCTAAGCTATTCACGACTTCTCACACTATTTGAAAACTTGTCACAGTGTAGTTAACCATGTACCCCAGCGCGTTAAAATTGGTGCCGGGGGCAAACCTATATTAGGGGCTTTATCTTTGAAATGCATAGTTCGGTTTGGTGCTTTCTAAAATATTTTCTTTAATGTGGAAATAAGTGTATCTACTTCTGGAAATGTTAATCTAACCTGTTCCACAATTCCATGAAAAGCATGGTCCAAACGCATAACATGCACCATCTTACTGTAAAATAATTGGGTCGATTTTACTGCCTTTACCATGTAAGTTGCCACGTCTGTTAGGAAGGGGCCTACGTTGTCATGCTGTATTCCATAAGCCACAATAAGCACATGGCTTTATCGAATATTTTGCATATCTGACAGTGGTTAACAGCTTCCATAACCTCTAAGGTTAGAAGAAACATTTGTCCGGCACTAGTAGCTTCTAGCGTACCATTGGCCACATAACGCCCCTCTGAATCAGTTGTCTCATTAAATGATACATATATTTTTCTCATTCACACATTCACGTATTCGCTTTAACGTGTCATCATAACATTTTTGTAGGTTACTTTAACGCAAAGTTGATTCATTTGGAATTGTATGGCCAGTGTGACGTTCAAGAAAATCTCGTAATTTCGAATTAATTTTCCTAGCGGAATATTTTCACTGACAAACAGTTCGCATAGTTTTTTATAAAAGGAATGTGACTTGTTACTTGACGTCGATGCCGCTTCTTTTAACAGTGAGACGCTTGTCTTTTTTCACATTTTGAAGAGCTCGCAAATGTTTTGATGTAAATGATGTAAACGGCGTTTCCTCGAATTGATGCGTCGTAAATTCACCAGCACTGTTAGGATGCTGACCTGTGTTAATTACATGTTTGCCTTGCTTACAAAGTTACTATTTCATATAAAATATGTAAATTAACTTTTGACCACAGATTATTTTAAAATACCTCAGAAAGCCTAAGGGTCAGTGTCAGGTCCGAAACGGGAATCGAACCCGGGTCTCCCGAATGCAGGCTACAGATGAAAATGCACTATAAATTCGTGAAAAAGAAAGAAAATGACTGGAAAATGCAGTTAAATGTTAAAACATTACTTTATTATAAAAATATGGAAAAAATGCATTTTGATGACCCATAAAAACCATATATATCTAACGTATTTGTTCCAGAATGCATTTAATTTCCAATAAGCATCATCTATGACTACTCAGAAAAAAGTTGACTTTTCATGAAAATACGGGCCCAAGTTATAACATTTATTTTACTGGTGTTGTTAAGGGAACAACCGATATTATTTCATGAGTTTTCATAAACGACGACATTATTAAAGAGGCAATAAAATAAATTATATTAACTTCAATAAATAGCATTCTTCTCCCATTTAAGCCTTCCACCTTAGCTTTTTTACCTCAGACTTTCCTGGGCATTAAACCGGACAACACTACTTATCCCCGTGCTTTCCGAAAGGAAGTCCCTCACGAAATGTAACTATTAGCGCAAATAAATTCCAAACTCATTAAAAAGATAGACCAAGCATGAAAATTAAATAATCAAACTGAACAAAGTCAGCAGTACATAATGGGCAAATGTAAATCACGAGCTTTAAGTAACTCGGTTTAAAGAAATATCTATGTACTTCACGAAAACTGCAACCATTCAAACCAGATAAAAAGCCCGTCACACAGGCCTTTAGTAATTTTGCTAAACCATACAAAGAACTCACCAAATTGAGAGATATGTTCATCGAGTGTTGGAGAATGTAACTCCGCGAAAGAACGTAAATTTTCCCGAGAGCAGGCAACAAACAAAACTGACAGACTAATTTCACACATTCTACGTCTCTGTCCTCGTATTGGCCAATCAAGTACTAGGATAAGTCAAATACCGACAAATCGCTGTTCTCTAAATCGATAACTGTACAACATGAACAATTATCGCTTAGCAATTGTCACATGTTCCTTTACTGTTCGGTATAACATTCAACTTCAAAAATTGCTAATTCTATAATTGTGAATTGAAATAATTAAATCAAGTTTGTTGTACTCGTTCAGAATGAATATTCAATTTAAATAATTGCAACTTTATTGTAGTTTAAAATAAATTGCTTTTTGTTTGAATATACAGCTGTGATACTTTATTATTTCATTATAATCAGTCAGCGCCACCTGACGGCCATAAGATCAAAGTTGCTTTCACCAGTGTTAACTTGTGCACGGCCTGTGAGAACTGATAATATGTTTTCCCATTTATACCCCGCCATTAACAGCAGTTGCCATATCGGTGGCAGTTCTCCTTTGGAATATATTGGTGGTGTTAATTCGTAAACGTTGGGTTACTTCATTACATCACGCACACATTCGCACTCTCATTCATACTTCCAGACCCTGGGGAAGATGGGGAATCATCTTGGTTGGAGAAAAGTCCCCACCCCGCAGACGGAAATCTAACCCGGGACCCCCAGCATGGAACTAATAATCTTTCATGCCGTGACTTGTGAGGTTAGGTTTGATGTGCTAATATAGGCCTACGTAATTTAGGGAATCAAATTACTTGTTTTGTTGCTTTTAACAATTTCTTTTGTACGGAAATAATTTCTGCAAATGCAACTCGTGGTTTTGAACTTTCCTAGATAAATTCCCTCGCGACTTCATTCGCTCGCGAATTTATCGGTATTTTCGAAACCACTCGTGACATTACCTATGATAAATACATACAACGCTCAACGGCAACTACCGAAACCGTTTTCAATTGTTGTTCTTGTTTAAATAAGGCAAAGAAATGAAAACACTTCGATTAGTACGATATAAAGTGGAATATTCTACACCTTTAGAACTTCAAGAATGTTAAAGGTAGTTTTAGTGAACGAAATCAAATCTAACTTTGTCTGTGGATACCGAAAATCACTGACGAACGTATAATGTTTATTCCTGGCATTGAACGTACACGTGATTTGGCTGAAACAGGTTCAATTACTCCACCAGTTACATTGGAGGCCATTTTCAGAATATTCTCGGTATATTTTTATGAGATCATTAGAGACTGAACTGCTGAAAACATCCAGAGGTCTGAATAGAAATTGTAGGGTCCGAATATTTACAAATAGTAGAGGTTATATTAGAAATACGCAGGTTTTAAGTGATAGGGCCGCCGATCACAATAAAGGCTGTAGAACACGAAGGGAAACGAAACGTTCTTTTAGCGGACTACGTACCGTTTAGTTAACATCACTCTCCACCAAAGTTCACAGACCTATACATGTCCTCAGTTTCATCTTATTTAATGCTGAGTACTATTGTCACACTATGGCTTGATAAATTTCAAGCATTATATTTCCCTTCATGAGTATAATCTATTTACAAGTATCTGACTGGAAGCCTAATTACTTTATCTAGATTACGGAAGTCTTCAATTCACTCGCCAAATGTAACCCACAAGCTCCACTTAGGCACTGACATTAACATACGGAATTATTCATCAATCTTATGTTTTATTTCCTAATGCTAAATGTTAGCTTTCAACAATTTGGTTCTATCTTACCATTTAGAGGTGCACAATGAATAAATTATAATGTTGTATTCCAGACAAAAGGCAGCAACTGGCAGTTGACTTTAACCACTAAAGAACTATCTGAATCATACCCAGGTCACTACAACGCAAATGAATAAGGCAGCCACAAAACTACGGTACTTGGATGTGCAAAAAAGACACTTTTAATCTTAATGTGGTATTTTTTTAAAAATATAAATTGAGTTTTTGTGTACTGTGGTTCTCTGCGTTCCATTCCCTACTGGAGTTGATAAGTTCCTCTAATATTACTGAATACTAAGCGGTCTTTATCAGGCTTGAAGTTCTATTACTTACAGTAATTCCAAATCACAAGTCCCGGGATCTACTTCCCTTCCGAAGAAAACCGTGATAGAAAGTCAATATAGTTATAGGTAGTATGAGCAGGTGTTATAAAATGTTGCTTCATGTGGTCATGTAATGTTGTCCTGCATGTACCTTGGATAACCTAATCTACATTAGTGTTTATTTATTTTATTGCAACTCTGCACGGACTGTATTCTCTTCACTAGCTATTCATATTTATTTTATTTTAAGTATGGAATGTAAATAGTGAAACACAGCTGTCAAATATAGTAATTCTTAATGAATACTACAGAAGCCATTGCGTTAACAGCTGATAGTGCTGAATTTTGCTCCGCGAAGTAGTCTAGTGAATGGCATTCGGGAGGCCCAGGTTCGATTCCCGTGGTTGACCTACCTGATCCATGGATTTTTTCGGGGATTTTCCCGCGTCGATAGGCTAATGCTGGATGGATTAATTACATCCCCCGAATTTCCTGTCCCTCCATTTCATCTCCATTATTATTTCACATCATCTCTCATCTGGTTGTCTCTTTCAGGGTAGAAATGTCGGCGGGTGTCTCGGCGGTGCATGGCAGGATAATATGCTCTGAGGTTAACTACTTCCTCCTCCGGTAGGTCGGTTGCCGGTCTCCGCTCCTCTGCTGGGACCATTTCGGAACCGCCCCAGGGACCTTTGGGGCTCGAATCGACTACCTGGGATCTATTTGGCTTGGCTGCTGGGGTCGTTGCCGTCCCGCAGTAGCGGAGCGTGTTCGTTGTCCTGGCCTGTCGGGGGAAGTCTCTACGTAAACTGTAGACACTGCCCTCGGTACTATCGTGGCTCCTTGGGTCGGCCGCCCTCTCTCTCCTTCGCCTCATCCTTCCTCCCGGGGTTGTCCCAATTGGGGGCATAGACACAATGGGCCCAGCATGGTGACCTACGTACCGAATCTCCCAAACATACCTTCCAGCCGGTTAGATCAAAGGACTCCCTTTATGTATAGGTGTGTTTCGGACTTGACTTGAAACCAATTAGAGATTGACTAATCCAGAATTGATATGGATCACAGATTATAAGGAAATTATGCCAAAATAATAAATAAATAAATAAATAAATACACAATGGGAAACCAGTAACGTCGCAATCTTTCGTGCGCTATTATTCTTTGTCTTCAAAAAATAGTATGCATTAAGTGGATTGAAGAATGCCACTTCACCTCGTGTTTTAAATTATTGTTCCAAATATCTGTTATCAATAAGGACCTATCTGAAATGCTTTGCTGTATGATGTACAAGTAACTGCTGAACGTTAAATTACATGCTGTAGTATTTGTTGTTGATTATTTTGCAGTGAGTGACATATGAAACATGCACTCTGTAATGCAAATAATACAAAGTAAAGACGATATCCTATATATAATCATTGTAACATCACAAAGCACGCATAACATAAGCATATTGTAAAAGAGAACAAAAAAGAACATGTTCATCAACAGCGTGTAACCCTCTTTGAAACAAACAGTTCGAGTTTCTTCTGGACATGCGGGATGAGGATTAGTACGGATATCCGTTTCATAAGCTGGATAATGTAAGCTTTTATAGATAAGCAAACAAGAAAAAAGCTTCAAAGTGCTGTCACATTGAGGCAAAACTAATTAAACAATGGAGTATGAAACAAGATAGAAACAGTGCCGCTTGCTAAAATTACTATGTACACAGAACACTGTGGACAAATCACAACTATATACCATGCTGAGGTAACTTCGATTCCTTCCCTCAACCGGTTAGCAAGATGCTATTTTTTACTTAACAATAACGTAGCTGTTTCCCATAAAATGGCGTATGTCAGGAGCATGCTGTACGACTCTATTATTCATAGCCTCTTAAATGCAAGTGCATGCAAATCGTAATCAAATACGTTTGGCACAGAATATGCTGGGAATGATGTCCAACCCCCTCTCACAGCTTTCAACACTGCTCGTGTTAACACTCATTAATTCTTCATAGACTTGTAAATAAAACCATACAGGTCAGTAGAGGGATCATTTAACATCATCCATCACCCAAATGCGTGTTTGCAAATCCTCGGTTTGGGAAATTCCTTTGAGATCTTTCTCAAATATTTTTATGGATTTGAAACGTTCCTCCAATGCCGTCTACTTATGTCTATGTAAGAACACTGCGGTATCTTATGAAATATATACCCTGTGCCCGTAACTCGATTCATAAGATTACGAAAGGTGCATGACAGAAACGATTGTCTCACAAATGCTCTATAGAATAATTTAATAATTATATTGTCACACATAAAGCCTCTGTGTTTCGCAAGAGCACCATTACACTATAATACTGAAACATGACGTCTCAGAACGTTTCAAACCCTGTACAGCACAGCCTTTGGTCAACTGATCAGCCGGTACAAGGAGAGAGAACAGAACCGGTTAGAAACAACGCAGTGGAGAGCGAGCAATTTCCCGTAATATGGTCACGTGGCCAAACGAAGTTTGGATGTTGTAGTCTGTTCCAAACCATGTTATATTGGGCTGCGTAGGTGCTGGGTGCTACTAGAAAACCCAACACGAATGCTACAGAACTAAAGAAACAGCCATTTGTGGCTTTAAAAATGATATGGGTTTTAAGTGTAAGTGGGAAGTAAACTTTTTTCATTTATTGAGATTTTCGTCATTACAAAGGCTTATCTCCAATGTAGTTAACTCGGAACTGAGTACACTCAGTATATAAAGTCCTGAACTAAATTTTAAAGATATTTCTCCAAATGTTTCTATCTTGCGTGTCCCCGGCCAATGCGCCCAATCTTCTCATTCTGAGCTGTATATTTTGGAGCCATTCTCTTCTTCTACTCCCCTCAGGTTCCTAATCCAGTACCAATTTCGGTATTGTGACGTCCTTCAGTTTTCGTATATGCCAAAATCACTGTAATTTCTTTCTATCCATTACGTCATCTATTCTTTCTTTTATTTCCATTCTGTTCATTACTTCGGTTTTCGTTATTCTTTCTTTCCTTGAAATTCTTGCCGTCCTACATAAATCCATCTCTAAAGCTTGTAGTGTTTTAATGTACTTCTGTTTACTGCTCCAGATCTGCGCGCCATACAGAACTATACTCTCTAATATGGGTATATATGTATATATATGTATATATATATATAGTTCTGTTCATTACATTCCTGCTCCATACGACTGATTTAAGCATCCCAATGACCTTCCATCTACTACTAATTATTTTATTGATTTCTTTCTGATTTTCCCTCAATCCCTAAATTGGATCCCAAATACAGAAAGTGATTATTTTTTCTTTTGATTTTCTTCCTCTCTATGTATAATTCATCTGGATCATTAGTCAAGTATTCTGTTGTTTGATAACTCCAAATTTTGTAAGCTACTACTAATTGACTACACATGTAGTTTGCATCCTCCCTATCTTGTGCTATGACAACTTGATAATTGGCAAACAATAATTGATGTAGATAAACTCCATCTCTAATTTTTAACCCCATAATATTACATTTACGGGAGCATGTTCTAAGGCTGATCTAATAATTTTACATGACTTCCATGCCCATTTTTGGACAAAGTGCATATTCCTACGAAACGTAATTCTTCCACTAAACGAGCTAAACATTTTCAGAAATAGTTAAGTTACAAAATTAATTTTAGTGACAATGAAAATATAGGAGAACAGCTAATGTAAGCGATAGTCGCAGATCTGGCCGCTGATGTATGTGAAAATTCGTTCTCATTATATGACCATAAGGGGAGACATGAAATATAAGCGAAAGCGTAGTTTAGTAAAGTGGATTTAGTATTGCAAAATACATTAAATGGAATATTTGGTAATTTAATTTATATGCAAAGCATATAAACAGAGCGTTTTTAAATATAAAAGGTATTCTAGAATAGGAAATAAATTGAATTATATCACACAGTGCAAAAGCAGGAACGACAATTAAGGACAGTAAAAAGCAATACTGGACATTCTTTCTATCGTCACTAAATCCCAAAGTAATACAACGAGAATTCTGGCATAATCAGCTTGCCTCGCGATTCACAAATGGCTCTTCTTTAACAGATTGCAGAGGAATGGTTGATGTACTAGTTAATTCATTTGCATCAATGTATCATGAAAGTGACAAAAAGCCAGAGTTTTTGAAAACCAAGAGGATTATATAGAATGCAACTTTTGAGACCATATATATTTGGACTGCTAAAGTTTTTTCCAAAACAGTCGTTGACGGCATTGTAGTGACCCTTCAAAACCGAATAAACACAAAGCAGTATCCAAAATTTACAGATGAATGGCAGTTAACTGTATAAGATGTTGGGAAAAATTATTAACAATCGGTTGCGATAGACCCTAGTGAAAAAAATATTCTCAACTATTTAGAAGTTTATTTTGGAAATTTTACTCCAAATCAAGCAGGCTCCTTGCTCTAGAAACAGCAATCTGGAAAACATTTAATAATCGCTCTTAACGTAGTCATGGCCAGTGTAGATACAGAAAAAGCTCATGACATTATATCCAAATGTTAGTGTCAAATTTTCGTTGAAAACGTAGATCACCATTTCGAGCAGTTCGTATACATCTGACGTAAACACTTCCATTTACTTTTTAGTTTATTTTATGTAGGTTCGTTCAACTTTAAACCACCTCCCATTTAGATGTACAGCATGTGAAAGCATTAAGCAGGAGTTAATCTTTATTAATAGTAATTGTAATTAATTCCCCTGACAAGATGAAATTTCTCCATAAAATACATACATATACACAATAATTAAAAGCTTAGACAAAGTATTGTCGCGAACCCGATCATGATAAGGCGGCTTGCACATAAAAACATTCGGCGGATAAGGTTTCATGGAAATAAGGAGCTTGCACCAGCAATTAACGTTAGCGCCGATAAACAAGAGATGGATAGTTTATCACAGAGGTGAAAGACTTGCCGGCACCGATATAGTTACATTCTAGAACATTAGTGTTTTATCTGGTGACATTTTAGAGAAAATTCTATAACAGTCTGGAATTCAGAATTTGTATATAAAAAGAAGACATGGCTAGTGATGAGTCAGTTGTGAAGCAGTTGTTGTGTAACAAGAGTGTGGTTGTTATGAGAGCTACTGTAATCAGTTTGTTATTGTCATCGACCTTGGAAGACTGTGTATATGTGATATAATGTTGTTACGTGAGAATTGAACAGTGTATTGCTACGAAAATAAAGGAGATTTCTAATTTCTGCAACTCGGCTTTTTAATTGTACGAACCCACAGAGTCACAATTGGTGTCAGGAAGCGGGACGACGACATCACGGAGAAGATGGAAGAAATGAAGACCGAATTAACAACGAAGACGGAAGCTGCAAATAGCAACTTGGGCGCGACGATGACCGCGAAAATGACCGACACCAGAAAGAGCAGCCGGACGAACGAGTACGGACCGGCGTGGCGAGGAGCTCGTCGGCGCCATCACCACCATCCCCATCGAGTGACACTGCGTGCCGTCAGCCGACGTATGGATGACAGCCTCATCGCGGACGGTTGGGTCAGAGGGAAGCCGTGCCGCGTACTCGTAGACCTCGGGGCAGCCGTGACCATCAGACCTGACGTGACCAATGGTTTGCCGTCGAGGTAACCAAGCCGATCATACCAGCTGGTGACGGCATCGGGCGACAACTTGCCCGTGGAGAGGGAGGCTCTGCTGCAGTTGACCTTGGGATGGAGTTCCTTGCGTCAGTGAGTGTTCGTTGCGTAGGTGGCTGAGGAGGTGATACTGGGACTGGATGCCCTCAGAAGCCACGAGGTGACGGTTGACGACCGCAGGAAGGTCCTGCGGGTCAATGGAGAAGAGGTCATACTCCGGCAACCCGAAGAACGCCTTGGAATCTGCAGGGTCATCTTGAAGGAAGACGTAGGTTGCCGCGAGAAAGGAGGTGGTGATGACGGCGCGACTGGAACGACAGCGAATAAAGAACATTGTTGCCGTGCCGAGAGGTGCAAGTGAGGCTGCTTAACCTAGCGGATATCGACCATGATGTCCAGGCCGGAACGGAGATGGAGACGTGCGAGCCCGTGGTCATCGTGACAGCAATCGAAAGACACTGCAGCCGGTGCCAACACAACACCTTGGGCCCCGGCTGGAAGGCTTACTGGAGAGGGCGGCCGATCACCTTACCACAGAACAGCTTGACAAAGTTCGACAACTGCTCAGACGATACCAGCGCGTCTTCAGCCAATGCATAGAAGGATTACTGCGTCAGCCGGCGAGAATTATTGGCGGTTAATGTGCAGTGTTTAACGGCCGCTTTTACTACATACCGCACCGCAGCCGATGACACTGATGATACATGAGATGAAGATGGAGAACCGGTGGAATGAGATGTTGGGGGAAACTGGAGATCCCGGAGAAAATCCGCCCCAGCACCATGTTGTCCACCACAAATCTCACTTTGTGGTCGCCTGGGATCGAACACGGGCCGCCTTGTATTTGCGGTAGCAAAGGCCTTGGAGCACTTCCACAAGTACCTGTATGGTCAGCCATTCCACCTGAGGACTGACCATTCCGCTCTAACTTGGCTATTGAGGTTTAGGAACCTGGAAGGTCAGACAGCACGTTGGGTACAGAGGCTGCAGGAGTACGACTTCGCCTCTGAACATCGTGGAGGGAAGAACCACAGTAACGCAGACGCCATGTCCCGGAGACCCTGCCCAGAGGAGTACGGTCAATGCACAAGATTGGAAGATAAGGAGCGTGCCACAGCAGTCCGAGTAGTCACGGCAGTGCCTGCGGATGGCTGGGATAGCACAGGCCTGAGGAGGGAGCAGCTGGCGGTCGCCGACTTGGGACTACTCTTGAGGAGAGCGGAGGCAGGGACAAGAGCAACCTGGGAGGACATCGCACCGAGGAGCGCCACCTATAGGTCGTTCTGGGCCCAATCGGACCCGCTGAAAATCAGAGAGGGCGTGAAGTTCCGGGTATGGGAATCGCCCGAGAGGAAGACACAGAGAACAGATGGTAGTTCCCCGAAGTAAGGTCCCGGAGGTCTTGGGGGTACTTCAGGAGGCACGCCGGTACTTCAGGAGGACACCGGGAGCAAACCGAACAATCGACAAACTTTAACAGCCGTGGCAAGGACCGTACCGGGTGATGAAGAGGACTAACGACGTGGTCTACCGCATCCAGAAGGTGCCCCGAGGGAAGATGGTGGTACACCTGGACCGTCTGGTCCACTACGATGGAGCTGTTCGGGACGACCAGCGTTGAGGAGGGAGCAGTATCGCGAACCCAATCACGATAAGGCGGCTTGCGCACAAAAAAAAAAAAAAAAAAACAGTCGGCGGATAAAGTTTCATGGAAATAAGGAGCTTGTACAAGCAATTAACGATAGCGCCGATATACAAGAGACAGATAGTTTATCACAGATGTTAAAGACTTGCCGGCACCGATATAGTTACATTCTAGAACATTAGTGTTTTATCTGGTGACATTTTAGAGAAAATTCGATAACAGTCTGGAATTCAGAATTTGTGTATAAAAAGAAGCCATGGCTAGTGATGAGTCAGTTCTGAAGCAGTTGTTGTGTAACAAGAGTGTTGTTGTTATGAGAGCTACTGTAATCGCTGTCACGGTTTGTTATTGTCATCGACCTTGGAAGTCTGTGTATATGTGATGTAATGTTGTTACGTGAGAATTGGACAGTGTATTGCTACGAAAATAAAGGAGATTTTTAATTTCTGCAACTCGGCCTTTTAATTCTACAAACCCACAAAGACACAGTATTAAAGCAAGCAAACAAATAAACCAAAAATAAACAAACATAACGGAAAAGGTGAAGGAGACTCGAACTTATTTACCTTTCACTTGAAACTTATGCCATATGCGCCGGGGAGAGTGATCCGAATCGTATCTTCACTTTCGTGTGTCCACTCATGTGGTATCACCATTAACAGTGGCGTACTGGCACTTTATAGCTAACTTCCATATTTAAATCAAGAGGTCATAAGTCTCCTATCTCAAATTACATGTTTGTTATCTCTACTTGCTCTGAAAATATTTCGGCGCAGTTCATTAACATCTTGTATACACCAAGTGGGTCAGCTATCCGTATTTATTCTTATCTGTGCAACCCGCAATTTACAGTCTAATGTGAAAACATTGACCCTTTAGCAGAAAATCCGTTATCGCAGCTCTGACCTGCTAATCAGTATTATCGCAAATACAATTGATACAGCCCTGAATGAGGACCAAGGAGTTGCGAAAAGCTTAAATAAACGACGGTTTTTTTCTTCTTCTTCTTCTTCTTCTTCTTCTTCTTCTTCTTCTTCTTCTTCTTCTTCTTCTTCTTCTTCTTCTTCTTCTTCTTCTTCTTCTTCTTCTTCTTCTTCTTCTTCTTCTTCTTCTTCTTCTTCTTCTTCTTCTTCTTCTTCTTCTTCTTCTTCTTCTTCTTCTTCTTCTTCTTCTTCTTCTTCTTCTTCTTCTTCTTCTTCTTCTTCTTCTTCTTCTTCTTCTTCTTCTTCTTCTTCTTCTTCTTCTTCTTCTTCTTCTTCTTCTTCTTCTTCTTCTTCTTCTTCTTCTTCTTCTTCTTCTTCTTCTTCTTCTTCTTCTTCTTCTTCTTCTTCTTCTTCTTCTTCTTCTTCTTCTTCTTCTTCTTCTTCTTCTTCTTCTTCTTCTTCTTCTTCTTCTTCTTCTTCTTCTTCTTCTTCTTCTTCTTCTTCTTCTTCTTCTTCTTCTTCTTCTTTCTCTAACTCCTTTGTGATGTTAAGCGTGGAGTACAAGCCTCTTCTACCTATTTCCTCAGCTTTTCTCGGTCCATTATCACTCTCTAATTTCTGTCATGGTTTTCCCTCTATCCTTCCCCAACTTCTCAATGTATTCCTGATACAACATGCATGGCCTTTCCCTAATTCTTTTACCTTCTGGTCTTGCTTCTAAATATTGTTTGGGTTTTCTTTCTTCTGACATGCGGAGTACATGTCCATACCATTTAAGTTGTCTTTTTTACAATATTTCTTTAACGGAGTGTGTACCCAACTCTTTCCTTATTGTTACATTTCTAATCATATCTCTTCTTGTCTTTCCCACAGCTGGGACGCTTTTTCATGCATGTAATACTAGCAAAGAAATAAATTGTGCTTGCCCAAAGAGCGACATAGAGTACATGACAGCTGGCCGAGTGCGTTATAACTGCTGATATACATATGGCAATGAAAGGGCTAGGTTTGGAACGACATTACATTGTTTTGGTGTTTTTTCTCTATCTTCAAGTCTTTGTTGTCTGTATTTTAGTTACTAATTTATTGTTGCTGCTGGTTCTCTTGTGAGGCAAAGACGCAAGAACGACAATCCGATAATTAGGGATCTACAAGGAGTATCTGACCATATACGTTGTGCCGAGGTCACCCTAACGTCAGGCTGGAGTGACCCTTGCCCTTGAAAGGGAAACTACGGGTTATCTTTATCTTTAATTAAGGATCATGTTTAACTTTGTGAACCCTATTATTTTTACCGTAGCTGGTGTGGTAAACCATTTTACGCAGTTAGCTTTCATTTTTAGGAGTATGTCGACGACATTAAATCTAATAATTTTTGTTTCATGCTTAAAATCTTATGTTGTACTTTGCACTTGTTAAATGTTTGAAACCTGGCTGAATGGGTCAAGAACAATACCGACCATAGTAAAATGTATACTACAAACTATACATTTATAACTAAGTGTAAGTAGAAAACATGGCTATAGTATTTTGTAAACGTCTGTAATGTTATAAAATGTTATTTGTATTATAATATGAAGTTATAGTCCCCCAAGAGGTCCCCAAAGGGTAATAAAAATTTTGAACTTATCACAAAATATTTGAATGCAAGTTGAAATAGCAGACTGATGAGGTAACCTGCATAATACCCAACGCTACGTTGCGATGGTAGGTTCCTATACGAATAAATAAGGGCGGACCTAAGGCCCACTTCGAATCTTTACACGCATTTTACAGCGTCATACAGTGTTTTGAGCTCGTTTTGATAGTTCTAACACAAATAAAAAAACTTCATCCACCGTTACAATTACTGTACGAGCTAATTCTTAGTAATTTTGACATGACTGTACAACGAAAACGCGTATTGGCTAAATATTTAAATCCCCACTCTGTAGATCTGCCATTTTGGTTCAAATGTCATTATCAACTTGCTGCAGCTGTTGTACTTGGGTATGTTGTTTTTGGAATCGAATAGTGATTGATTTCTGTCCCATACAACACTTATGCACTGAGTTATCTACCCCTCCTCTATAAACTATTGTGAAAATTGTCCATTAGAAGGCATTCAAGAAAGGCATAAGTTACATGTCACTTAGAAAGTTCCATAAATTCAAGAATGAAAGAATTCAAGAATAGACAGGTGACCCAAGAGAATTATGCTTAGGGCGTACAGATAGATAAGTTAAATGAGGGCGTGTTCTCATCAAGGTATAGAGGGCAATGATATATCAGATAAAGCAGCAAAGAAGCAACAAAATAACCACTAATTTACCATCCTATCCCTGTCCTACATGAAGTTACTCAAATGTATATTACCAAGAAGCTGATATAACAATGAAAATACAACAGACCTGTAAATACAATCAAAACAGAAAATTCTATGAACTAAAATTTCACACATAATTCCCAGTATATATAAAGTTATTAGCCTTCACTATCAGCAGGCTACTCACAAACTGACCACAGAAAATTAACTTGTGAGTACTTATTTACCAGAAATAAGTCTCCATTGTGTGATATTGCAATGTAAGATTAACCAAATTTGGCCATTACTCTAATTAAGGATCAGCAATCAAATTCCTGCACATTTTAAGGCAGACAAATCTTAAGGTCTTAAAGGACTATTTAAATTTTTTAATTTATTTAAACGTAATGTAATTTCAAAATATTGTAGCAATGCAAATACAAATTGTCAGTGCAAGAACTATGCTGTCAGGTGACATTAAATAAAGTTGCAATAAAACAAATAATATAGTGACATAAATTGTATTCTTTGACGAGATCTGCATTTTTATGTAGTTAACATTTTGTTTGACCCACGTGGTTCACCTTTATAGAAGTCAACCAGAATTAAGACAACTTCATAGGCTACTTACAGAAAGCTCAAAATATTTAGGTATTTAATTTATTAGGAATTTATATAGTATGCTGATCAAAATCGTTAAAACTATTGTTTCGAAAACTAAATTTTTGTAAAGAGTAATTTCTATTTGGGGACTTCATTTAAAAAAAAAATCCTGGCGCATCCTTGGCACATGAAGTGCTTAAATATCATCTGTGGTATTTAATTTATTTTTGTTTATGTGCAGATGTGTTTAATTACTTCACAGACTTTTGTGGTTCAGTGGGCCCCAAATTATATATTTCTGTTGGAGTCTGCATTTTTGTATAGGATACAATATTTCGTTTTCTTCCTCTAAGTTACTGAGAAAGTCGAAATCGGAAACTTCCAACAGTTTTTGCCAAGCTTCACAAATTGATTACTTTAACACAGAATCCTTAAATTTTTGTGCAGAATACAGCACTTTCTCTAGAGAAGGTAATGAGAGGACGGATCCGTCTTGGTGAGATTATTTCTCAGATGAATCACTTTACATCCGGAAGTACCACAGTAATAATAATAAATTCCTTGCGGCGGGAGAACTTGGCTTTCTTGTTGTAAACTTTTGCTAATGATGTTATGGAAATGAGAAGGATAAATCAAAGAAGAAAGGGAAATGTTATAAGAAGGTGAGTGATTAACATAAACAGCCTGGCCAGATGACAAGATGCAAGGTTGTCGGCCCTGCCCCGCTATAAATATTCACCCCTCTAAAACAGCAAGCTTTACTTTACGACCTGCCACCAGCACGCCACAGGGGTGCCAATAATTATACCGCTTTCTCAGACTATGTAGTGTTATAGAAAACCTAAAATATTAAAAAATATTTAGAAAATCTATCCCATCCTTATTGTCCAAACACATGGTCTCATAAATGTCTGTATGTCTACATATGTGTGTATTTTAAGCGTGTTTATGGTGTATGTATACATGTATAAATCTACGGCTATGTGTATATGCAGTTGCATTGATGTTTAAAAGGGAAGACATTTGTGTGGGTTGGATAACCTCAGAAACCACTCAGTTAATTATGTTACTTCTTTCAGCATTAAAAATCCAAGTATTCCTGGGGGGGGGGCATTGGATTATAAAACACATTACTTCATCTCGCAAATAACTAAATGATTACAAATTATCTGCTTTAATGCGAACTATTACAGTCATAAAGCATGTTCTTGGAGTAAAGCTTTCACTTTTGGTTGAGAATGACACGTGTTTATTCCTCATTGTAGATATAAAATAAGACAAACGCTGCAGAGGGTTCATTAGAGATAAATATATGTGGAAGTTCACCAAAACAAAAGACAATGGAATTGAGCTGGAAATCCTTTATTCGGCTAGGATATGCTTGGATACGAATACCAACATAGTTTTTTGCAGTGCTAGATTTGTAAATTAATCATTGTGAACACGTATTTGGTCGTGTAAGCTAAAATTACAATGCATTTGTCAGTTACCATGTCAACAAGAATGAAACAGGTTGTTAATAATTATGGCTCTAGTTTTCAATAGTTACGGTATCACTAGGAAGTGACATAACACTCAACAGCATAATACTTACGGTTACAATAGGAAATTATGTAATCCAAACAGATTAGTATCAATTTTGATGTATTATTACTTTTTACGTTTGTTTTCAAGTATTACAAAAGTAATTGGCTAATCACTAACCGTAAGTAACTTATCAGATCTCGACTGCTTGGAAATCCTTGGTGTGCGGGCCTCATATTATCAATATACTTTCTCGATCTCATAAATATCACTTACAGCTCTTAGTACTCTGTATACTATTAATAACACTCCTTTTTTAAGAAGTAAAAGGGATAAGAAGGGAAGTAAAAGAGATATTGGAGTTCCGCAGAAGCACCTCCGTTAGTCTCGGTAAATGCTAAACTGCGCGCAAGGAAGGGCGCAGGAACGGGGGTTTTCTGGCTATGGACATGACACTAGGCCCTGACCATAGCACAGAGGCTCAAGGTGTACGATTGTAAGGAGTGAAAGGAGTGAAAAGGAGGTTAAGCGTTTATTTTAACATAAGGGTATATCAGACTGTGCACCAGTGGTGCTTGGGTGGGTATTGTGTAGTATTTGGGCCTATCGGCGTTTTGAGCGCTGTGTAGTTAGATGGTTGAAGTTCTGCTGGTTTGGAAGTGTCGAGAGATTTCGAGGTAAGTTGTTTTGGAGCAGCTCGATGGGGTCGGCAATTTCCGTGAAGTATTGCTTAAGTGTGTCCGGGTCGCAGCCGTGGCCTACGTTGGCTATTGCAATCATGAGTTCAATGCTCTTCTGGTTGAGTGCGTGCAGTATATTGGCTGTGAACTTCTGGTCGGCGTTTGTGGTCGTTGTTGCAGTTTCGATGCGTTGAAGCATTGTCTGCTGGGATGATGCTGTTGAGGCTAGCTGGTTGCTGAGTTCCTGGAGTTTTTCAAGTTGCTTCTTGATGGTGTGAACGGTATCCAGTGTTGAAAGTGCGGAGTTGGCTATCTTCTCTGAAGTGTTGTGTAGCGTTTCCTGGTTGGTGTGAGTTTGACTTTCAACGGTGTCCTCCAGCGTGCCAAAGCGTGGGCGAAGGTTGAGGACTTCAGAGTGAAGGTCCTGCAGGGCCTCACGTGTGGGGCCGGAGGTGGCGGCTTCAATCTTTGCTTCAAGCGTGTCCAGTCTCTGATTGATGTTCCGAACCTCGGCTTGGAGTGCGTGGACGGCTTCCAGCACTGAAGTGTCGGAGGCTGCGGTGGTGACTGGTGTTTGCGCTGCCGTGGCGGTACGTTGCTGTGCTTCATCCCGGGCAGTACTGGCGAAAGTCCGGGGGTACTTTGGGCACTGCGCCGGTCCAGTGAAATGGCCGGAGCCATTGCACGTAGCGCAGTATCCTCGGCGGCGTCGGAGATTGTGGTAGATGCATTCGGCAGTGAGGGCACGAGCGCCACAATAATGTCACCAATAACACTCCTGTAAGGAAGGTCCGATTACGTTGTAATTAGGCTCGTTAGCAGGGCATGCTATTTATATATATGAAAAACGTGGTGGTCTTTATAGAACGAAAATACATGTTTAGTGACATCTTGAGAAATATTACATAGTATTCAGGAGAAACAAATGGCACGCGCTGATAGCATAATTTATATACCAAAATTATCATTTAAGTGCAGCATTTTCCAAGTAAATGACACGAAAATTTGCAGAAAATTTTCTTACCCCAATTTAAATGTTTTATCGAAAACTTTGAGTCTGTCCAAATGGCTCTTAATTATCATTATTAATTATTTTCAATGCAGATGTAAAGTATACCTTGAAATTCCTGGAAATAACGACTAAAGTTAACTTCTTCCTCAGTGACTGTTAAACCACACAGAAAAGTAAAGATAGTTAAAGTGCATAATTTATGTAAGGTATTTTGGTATATTAATCATTTTAGTGAACTTTTCGTTATTAGTTTCGCCTTTACATACACTTATACTTTTTGAAATGGTAGATTCCTATTATCTTCATTTTTACCTCCTGATGATACAAAGAGAATAGTTTCAAGGCCAACGATCTGCTCTTAAAATATTTTACTATCGCTTAAACCCGCTGTATTTCCCTATTCATATTGTGCATGTATGGATATACATATTAAAAGCATTTCTGTCAGATTTATCAGCTGTGATATGAAGTGTATACAAAAATAAAATTTCTATTTAAATGACTTGTCCAAGTTTGGGCAGAGAAACGGCATACTGCATTGAAATCTTATCAATTTCGAATTGATTTTAAGTTTTATTTATTTATTTTGCTGTGAAGTTTTGTAAAATTTCCTGGAGAGAAGGACGGAAACATTAACATTAAATTTATGTATTACACATATAAATACTGCCCCTATATTGTAAAATATATATCAAATTAAAGTTACTATAACACTAATAAGATTGCATTACATTTAATCCTTTGAAAATACTCAAAAGTTTAGCTATCCTTTGAAAGATGCATCTGTGGAAAAAAAATAACAATTTCCATTCTTCTTTTAGGCTTTCAGCTTTTTACTCTGGTCGTACTATGTAGGCTACAGAGAACCAAACCATGAGGAAGCGCTGTTAAAATATCAATTCATCACCCATCCCTTTTTGCTAAGCTAATATGAAGTTATTCTTGTAGTTTATATTTACTGTGTGCCACATAAATGATAATTTTGGTTGTTATACAAAACTAAGGATAATGTTCTGTAAGCAAGCTTAAACTTAATTAGGTTAAGTTATCAAAAATCATATTTACAGTAATACACAATTTGTGAAGCTCTGATAAATATTCCAAGCTAAAAGTCCTAAACTGCGAACTAAGAACTATTTTGAAATGAAAAAAAAAAACTAAAAAAAAATACTGGGAATAATGATCCATTAAGTTAAGACTTTGCTTTCCTAAATAATAAAGTTGCAAATACATAGACATTTGAGGTTTTAAATTATTTTATATGAAAACACCAAATATGGCATAAAGGTATCATTGCAAATGGTGACAAATCAAGATATTCTCATTTGTTTATCAAACTTGACCAAAGTTTTGCCTTAGTACACACAAATATTCCCTGCATAATTTATTTGATGTGAACCATATACATTGTAATGGTTGAGAAAAGTTGCGGCGAGAGGTCAATAAAATCGGACACAAGTAGTTTGGGAGAAGATGTCGCTCTGTGAGTTTGGTAAACATGTTCCCAGTGCCGCCCGCATTTCCCTCATCAAAAACGTTAGGGCAAACATTGCCAACTCCGTCTGAGAAACTTTCCTTGTCGTATAACACGAGAACTCTTTCCATTGTGCTGAATTACATACCTTCCTTTAAGTTTCTTCTGGCCCTATCATGCTTTCTCTTCTTTTCTTATTATTCACTTTTTCTTTGTTAACTATCATCATTCATTCCTTCCTTCAAGTTTGTCTTTCCTCTGCGTATTATTTTCTCGCTAGTTGATAAGTTTTCCTTCAGAAACTTACATCTTTTGATCATAGCTATAGTAACGTAACCCTGCACGTTAGACTACCACTTATATTAGAGAATTTTTATGCTTGAAGTTTCAACGTTGCTAATGAGGAAATATTAATTTATTGTACGAAAGCTATAAAACTATAAATTAGTGAAAATTCTAACTTTGATCTAAGGGGCAAATAAAGGACATTACAGTTCACATATTCTGCTATATTTCAGTCCTTGCCATTCTGTTACTTTTACAAATCTGTCTGTTTGAGGGTCGCTCCCAAATTAAACCTACAGGACTGGAATCTCATTGCAACCCTACGACACAACAGGTGTTTCTATGGCTTTGTGTTCAAAGTGTTCCCTTTTTCCTTTTTCAAATTATCACCGCAAACTTAAAAACCGATTAAGTTCTATTATAACATAAAATGGTTAATGAATGATATACTGATAAACCAGCAGAGATTATCTATGTGCATATTTTTAATCACGATTATCTTGCGTCTTTTCACTGGACAGTAACAAAATACATAGGGTAATGAGTTATTCCCCAGGTGACCTATGGTAATCATTAAGCAAACATTGTGTAATTAAAGAAATGTGCTTTGCTTCAATGTACCATTCTGTTACCAGAAATTATGTTATTATTATGTTACCTTATGCTTATTATGTTACCAGAAATAAGTTTAATATATCATACAGTACTACTAGGTTTCACGTGCTTTAGTTATTTTGCAAAGTTAAATGTTAAATTATTAGCTATTCTGGTGGTGGGAAAGTTCAATGCGTTTCGATTCCAAAAAGTTGGCAAGCATGGTTTCGTATTTTTTTCTTTTTATAAATTGTATATATTTGAGTTTATTAGATAAAGTTTACTAGTTCTACCGCTTATCTATAGGAGTTAAAAGAGGTATAGCCTTCTAACTCCAAAGTTCAGCATAAATACCCTTTCGAGGTTTGCCAAGTATAAAGCGAAGTGACATAAGCACATTCAAATAATTCCTTGCCCCAAACTATCCTTCACATAATCAAATGTTCATTGCTTCTTACTTGTTCTATAGATGTTTTAAGGAGTTCGTGTACTATACAATGTACTTAAAGTGAGTGGAAACTGAATGCTGTACGGACGTCAACTAACCTAACAAGAATAGATATTCGTATCGTCACAAAAAGAACAAAAAGTATGGAAATTATTCTTACTCAAGGCTTACAAGTTATTTTTATCTATATGTACTTCATGCCAGCTCAGGTGAAGCTTTCCAGAAATGTTATTATAAATAGTATTATTGCATTATTCTCGTAAATTTAACTGGAATACGGGAATACAGTAGAGTTAAGGGATGGTCAAAACTCTTTAAGAACTGACCTCAATGCGAACACTTAAATTTCATGCGCTTGACATGACCAGGAGATGAAAAGAAAATGATACTTCATTTGAGAAACAGCTGTTTAATACTTTATAAATATTTTAAAGAACTATTATCTGCGCAAAAAAGTATTTCTAATAAGTTGCATTGTTTAACGTGATTTAAGGTTTGTACAGTGAACCTCTGCTCACCTAATGTGGTTTACGCCAAATAAAACCGATAGAAGTTTCAATCACAATGAAGAACATTTCAGAGATAAATAAAAAAATATTCTAGATATGCATTTAATTTACCACGACAAGATCTTAAACGGCTGGCGCCGTAGATAGGCTCAATCGGTAGAGCATCTGCCTGCTATGCAACGGGTCCCGGATTCGATTCTCGGCTGGGGGTGGGGATTTTTCTCCAAACAAGATAATTGCCCATCTTCCCCAGAGTCTGAAAGTATGAATGAGAGTGTGAATGTGTGCGTGATCTAATGATTAAAAAAGAAAAACTCCAAGGTAGCAGCAAACCAAAGTTTACGAGTTCACACCATCGATATGTTCCAAAGGAGAATGGCCGCCGATATGACCATTGCAGTTAGAGGCTGGGTATAAACAATCTTAATTGTAATAGGGTAATTTAATGAAAATCCTTAGCTAATTTTGAATGAATAATCAACATTTTTGCAAAGTTTTTCATGCAAAGAGCTATTCTGATTGGATTGTATTATTGAAAATTGCCATGTACAGTCTTGCAAGACGCCGAGTTAAATATTAGGTTTGATATTTAGCCATTTATATTTGGGTTATTTTGTTCATTGACAGAGAGATTAGAAAACGCGCACGCAATCGCGGATCTGTATGTAAATATGCTTTTTCTGAGGTGCTAAGAAATTTAACAAGTATACAAGCATGTATTGCCTGATATTCAGTATCCGCTCTATCGATGGAATACAGCACTTCCTCTGTTTAATACATACACTTATTAGAAGTAAAAACCTTATTGTCAATATGTATTCCAGTGTTGTTTTTTGAAGTTAGAATTGTATTAGTTAATTGATGGAAATTAATCATTTTTTCACACTAGTCATATATAGGCTGAGGTTTTTGATAGAGTCAACATGAAAAATTCAATGCCATGGCCGGGATTTGAACTACGGATCTTCTGGTTTCCGTCCATCCTCTCTAAACCACTGAGCTACTATGGCCAACATGGCAACATCACATTAAATTCCCGGTAAACCAATAGGAGTTCTCATAAACACATGAGACGACTACCTTAATGGCGACTTACTATGCTGTAAGTACTTTAAGGCCCGGGCTTTATAGTTCGGACCACTATTAGGTATAATTAATGGAAATTAATTGTTTTCCCACTAGCTGTGTTACCTCACAACAATTTTAAACATTTTTATGGCTGATTTCCGAAAGCAACCGCACGTCAGTATAGCCCAATACGCCGAAGACTTGCTACTGCTAAGCTCAGATAAATGCTTGGTCAACCCTATGCAAGATCATCACTGCTCATTGAAAGTTTTTGCTGTGAATACAAATGGAGCCACCTTGGAGCGAGACTAGCTAAGTCTCGCAAATTTTAATTTAGAAGTTGAAGGATTAAATAGCAGAATTGTGTCCCTTCGGAAGCAATTACTACACTGTATCCAGTGCTGTCTGGATGCCTGATCGTATTAAATTGCATACTCGTGAGGCCGCTGCGATATGACGCTGGCAGCGTACTCCTAAGGTTACAACAGGTAGGTTGATCTTTTCCATGAGACTATCTTAAGAAACTTCATCTCTTCCATACATGGACAGTGAAATTAGGCGCCGGGTAGCAAACTTTTACGGAAGTTTACCAGCACATGAAGGCACCCTGGTTAGGTCTTTGGGGATTGGAAATTCATAGATATTGGGTTCTTCGCATGACTTTCGCAGACATTCCACATAACGAAGAAGCAACTCCATACCACCGCAAATGCTGAGATCCGATATTTCCTCCTTCTAAGAGCTGGTTGGTCTCTAAATTCTACTATCCACAAATCAAAACAAAGACTTACAAAAAGCTCCTATTAGGTTTCCTGTATCCTGAAGTAAAGGTATGAGGAGCAACATCTTATACTCTTCTATCCTAAAAATTAATACACCACATCCTGAAATATTTATTTACAAATAATTTATCTGCATCACACCCTACTGAGGGTGGATACGCAACAGCAAAACGCATGCTGAATCTGAAATCCATGGCCAAGGATCTAATTTTTCGCGAGCAGCACATCAGGCACTTTACCACAAAGGTAAAAATAGTGGTGAGCAATTACCTCACTGAACCCCACATTGAGGTCCGGTATACTTTTTTTTACCTTAAGTTGCACCCCTTTCGAGCGTTTGTAATTCCCCTCATGTAGTAGGTGTGCGAAATTTGGGGCATGGCCTTAGACAGCAGGTTCCTTACAATGGACAGGGAATACAGTCCTTCGGATTATTTATTCTGTTGGCCGCTCTTTCCCCTTGAGACTACTTCATAAAGCTTCATCTCTTCCATACATACACGATGAAATTGGGCGCTGACAGCAGAATTCTACGCCCGGTTTAGCAGTACGTCAAAGCGCTCTGGCTACATTTTTGGGGATTATGACCTAGAAACCCGCCCCTTTATGCAATATCTGGTTGCTGCATACTTGTGTGCATCCTACAGAACACCGGTGCAACTGTTAAGAGCAGCTGAATGTGAGCCTTGTTTTAATGACTTCTAAGATACAAAGGCTTCTAAATATTTCTAAATTATAATCATAACAGAGCTATATAACCCATTCCTATAGCTCTGCACCCTGTAGGACAGCTGTGAGGGCCAAGATGCACTTTCCTATCGTCTATAACTTTCTAAAGTTAAATTTAACATACCACTTCCTATTCAAAGGATTACTGGTATTATCTCAAATGCAGTGTAACCTATTGATTGTGAGCACGCAGAAAAATCACTCAAGCTTATCCTCGCTTTGCTTGCCAGCATCGTGGAGTCGAGTGTAGCCATTACTCGTTTGATGAGAGTTCAGTACATTAAATTTAAATGGATCTTTGTTTCAGAAATTTCTTTAAATTAAATGGTTCTGAGTATCCCATCGGGTGTGAAAGACCTTTTTGTTGTTCTTAAAGAAAAGGTCTCTTTACTAAACTTCATGTGCCGAAATCTAAGATGTGAGACTACTGGCGTCACTTCCCTTCTGAAGAAATCCATATTAAGGATATGTTTGTGTCTGAAAAAGTTCATTGTCCATTGCGTGTTCGAACACCTCACCAGAAGGTGGTTCCTGCAGACCATGGAGAATAACAAATGAGTTCAGATTGGTTGACAACCACATGCAGCAAGCTTAGAGGACACGATTAATGTGTGTTTGGCAGTAATTGGCGCCATAATTTCTTACAGTATTTGCATGAGTTATGTAATGTGTTAATTATATCTGCGAATTGTCTTGGAATTCTTTTGCATATTTATTTAATTATATATTTATATGTATATATAACTTTGTTATAATGGTAACTAAGACTAATGAGAAGTGAGTATGCAAACGATGCAGGTCTCCTTAAAGTACAGAATCGTTATTTTCTTTGGTTATTCCTTCTAACATCTGCCTACAGCAAATAGTAAAACGTAGATATTATTGGCCGCATAAACATTCCACATAGAGAGACGACTGGAAGCATAGCTACCAGAAAAAGAATTTAGCATATGCATGAGCTTGAACACCATAACTCTGAAATGATATTTCAGAAAATCAACTAATTTGGCATTAAGTTTCAGTTATCTTTCAAGCAAAGCACCTCAAACTTGATAAAGCGGCCCCTGAGTAAAATTAAGTGCTGTAAAATATGGAATGGAGCTCGGAGAATCACGGCAGTTAAACATCGTCCATAAATAAAGGTTACAAATTCAAGAGCCCCTATTAGTGGATGTAGGTATTTGTCTTTTAAGTTCACTGGCCTGCATTTATCTAAAACTTTGTATTAAGAAAGGTGGTATTATTTTGCTAATTTGGTCCAGTGATTATAACTTATCAACTATATTTCATGAAAGTAACCGACTCTGTTAAGAGAAGCATATTCAGAAAGGAATTCAGGGGAGACTATTGGCATGATCTTTAAAGGTTAATTTGGTTCTCTTCAATTGTTTCTGAGAAATGGGCCGTTTATGATAATCGAAAAATGTCACTAATATGAAACGGTACAAAACAGACCCCAAACATCTGTAAAAAGAAAGAAATAACCAAATATGAAATAAAGAAACGAAAAGGTAAAGAAGCCACAATGCTCGACTACACTGAAATAGTCATAAAAAACAGAAGTATCATATTTTAGACCGAAACTTGTCCTAAACATGGGTTTAAGTTTATCCCTCCACTTCAAGTTGTGCACAAG
Source organism: Mantis religiosa (assembly GCA_030765055.1). NCBI lineage: Eukaryota > Metazoa > Arthropoda > Insecta > Mantodea > Mantidae > Mantis > Mantis religiosa. Next base: position 146,221,421 of record CM060957.1, on the reverse strand, counting down.
TTATACGGTTTTCCGGAGAATTAATGGTGTATATAGTGGTGTATGCAATGCAATTATAAAAGTATAAGTATAGTGGCTAAAATCACAGATGACATCTTAAACTAATCAGAAATCTTCGATCGTTAATGTGGCAGATAATTTTGAAATGTTATTTCGGGAAATGCCTGCTATTTAGTATCTGGTGCATGGATGTATTGAACTGGTATCACACCGGCAAACTTGGGCGTCTAAAACCATTTCATCTTCTTATGTGACTCTTATAACAGAGTTGGTGGTTAGCCACTTTTTGACGTAATAGTATTCTGACCGAAAATTACTGCACCCATGTTCAGAAAAACCAGATCAATATAAAGGGGCCATTGTAATAAAACGGTTCCGTGTCACCGTTTAACTCATAAATGGAAACCTTTTTACGCACCTAAAGAGGAGGGTGGAGGGGGGGGGGGGGTTAAAACTGCAGCGATTATCCCGAAATGATCCTGAACTCTCCTACACCTCCATTCGAAACTCTGCGGTTCAACTTTAAAGCTCTCAAACAAACATTTAAAAGGGCAACGGAATTGTATGGTTGCCTAGAAACCAAACAGCGATGCTGAAAAGTCGATAGGGGTGGAGAAAACAAATGAGAACTGAAGAGCGAAATCCGCATAGCTAACTGAAAATTACTTCACTTTGTTTACTTTGGGACACTACGTTTCTCTAGAAGCCCATAAAATATCATTACCGGGATTCCATTCGTATGTAAAGCTTGTTTTTCTATCTAGTTTAACTTAATCGAGATAAATATCTGTGTGGGATCCTTTTAAGTTACGTAATACACACTCTCAAAGCTGAGATAACCAACTGTTTGTAAAACGCGGAGAAATAAATGATCACTTACTTCCAGATGAACCACATCGGTTCACTTTACTACTTTCATTTGTTTCCAGGGCGTTTCCTTAATAACATTGTGTCAATAATTCCTATATATTTTAACTTTTAGTAATGTCAGACTAAGGGAAAACATTGCGGCTTAGATATTTTGTTGTGGCTGATACTTCCCAGGAGGAAGGTATGAGATGAAAGTACCACTTCAAAACAGACGTATCACTGGAGATCTCTAAGACTTTAAGACTCCAAGACCCATCTGCGCCTAGAAAGGGCGAAAAAGTACTCGTCTAAAGGTTCGTTTACCGAAAATATTTTCGCCACCTAACGACACCAACATACGACACGAAACCTTCAACCACTCTTGAAGAAGGAGAAGTAAACAGAATGAAGTTAAAATAAGAGAAAAAAATAGTGGTGAATGAGAAACTACCTCGGAAACAATGTCTGAAGTATTCCTCAATCATCCACATGACAGGATCTAGAAAGATGGTGAACTTAAATACCAGTTGTAATACTTCACCTATTTCTCATTCTATTCATACAAACACACATACGCACATATGTTGGCTTATTTCCTGTTTTCTTGACTAGCCCATGTAAAGTCGTTGGGAATATAATCTGGGAATATCCTCATGACGACTTCTACAAAACCGATAAACCGTTATAGCACACATAATGGTTTTGAGATGTTGCGTTTCTCCCAAATTATCTAACATAGTTTAACTTTGTGGGTTCGTAGAATTAAAAGACCGAGTTGCAGACATTAAAAATCTCCTTTATTTCCTTAGCAATACACTGTCCAATTCTCACGTAACAACATTAAATCGCACAATCTTCCAAGGTCGAGGACAATAACAAACATTTGCAGCTGATTACATCAGCTCTCGTTGCAATAACACTTCCAGCTGTCTGGTTTCACAACTGTTTCACAACTACAACTATCCTACTGGCGTGTTACAATCCCTTTTATATCTCCATTCATGATTACCAGACTGTTCTGTAAATCACTAGATGTTTCTGGAAACAAGCATCTAGTTACATAATTCGAACATTCTATCACCTTCGAGAAACGTAACTTAATATACGCTGGCAAGGCCTTTGCCTCAGTTATCTTGCTTGCCGGTGTTAACTGTTTACACTAGTTCGTTATCTACGTGAAATCTATCCATCTATTATCTATTTGCGCCGAAACTTTAATGCCCGTTACCGCGACAATAGCAATATTTCACTGCACTCATGCCTTTGTGATTTCGTGAAAATATATATAAATGTGATGCATGTCTCCTCAGACATTTTCTAATCACACTTGTACAAACTGTTTCGTAAAACGCTTACTTTTCCAACTTATGCTAATCCAGATAAGTCGTAGTTTAAATTGTCTCATAACATTATTTCGTTAGAGATACACTGGAAATAGATAACTGAGGTAAGGTTGACCCATACTGGATCGGGTTGCCTTCTGATGGCATGTACCGTTATTTTTCCTAAGAAAGGAATAACGACTTAATTGAGGCAAATATGTCATTCTGATAACAGAATGTGTCCTGTACTCAAGAGTTCGACCAGCTGTACTAAGTTTAAGTCTTCCTGATAGTGATTTTGAAGACTCATTTCAACACAGTGAAAGTTTCAGAATTCCTGAAGGGCATGTACCGCATACTTGAATAAAAATATATAGGCGAATTGAACAACAAATTTAGATATCTCAGGTGAAACATGGGCTATAAATAATTTGCTTAAATAAAAAAGTGTGCCTTGTAAAACGTAAACGTAAAACGAGTAATATATTCGAAGTACATATATTTTGAATGCATGTGAATATCATAACTTAAATCGAGGAATACTAAATACTAAACGTAGTGTTCAATTTTATGAGCCGCAGCGATGCGACACAAAAGTTTGTTACAAAACCTATCTAACAAGGCAGTTTTTATATTGAATATCTTTTTTAAAATATATATGCTCTAAAACTAGAACTAAGGTTTCACTAAAATGCCACAAATTTAGCGTATTTTCATTGCAAATAATGCATATTTTCAACTGTGCCGAGGTATAAATGTCATTCAAGTGGGCAGAATAACTTACGTAAGCTTTTCTTGGTGATTTAACCATTTTCAAGATATTCCTTACTACCGTCTTGAGTTTTCAAATAACAATCACTTTCCCTTATGATGTTCCTGTTGCCGTTTTTTATTCTAATCATGCAACCCTTGTTTTTTGGATTCACTGAGACTCAAGAAGTAAATATCTGGTGAAATCTCTGTACTGAATTTGAGAAAATGCAGTACTTGCTCTAGCTTATTAGACATATTTTTGTCGCTACCTATATCGAGAGCATGTGATTCTTGAACTCATTGTAGTAACTGCTTTTTATGTCTCCCTTCATCACCAATGCTGGTGTTAGGAGTCGCTTGGGTTCCCTCAGAGCGAGGGAGCCGAAGCACATTGATCTGATATATAATATCAGGGTTGGGGGTCGGCCTAACGCTAGGGATGAATGGATGATGGAGCAACTGGTGAAATGATTGTGAGGTGAACCGGTGGATCCGGAGGAAAACCACCCCAGCGCAATGTTGTCCACCACGAATCCCACTTTGGGCTCGCAAAGTTGGGATCGAATACGGGCCACCTAGGTGAGAGTCCAGAGGTCTAACTACTCAGCCATGGCACGGCCAGTTACTAAAATCTGTATTTACTAAATAAGGTTTTGCACTCTTTTTGCAAAATAACATAAAGTAGCTTACAAACATTTTATGAGTTTGTAAACTCTTAATTTTTTCATTTACATAAGCTAGAAAATCTGCTTCACATTTCTTCGCTTTTTCTCTTGCCTCCCTCTTTTATAAATTAAGTACCTTCTTTTCCGTAATGAATTCTTGACGTTTCAGGAAGAAACTCCAACATAAAGTTATGTACACTGGTTCATATACCTCAAGTGCAGTTTTCATCCCCTGCAGAGTTTAATAAATTCTACTTATTAATAATTTATATTAATTCATTAAATAGTAAATAATAGTTTAATAAACGTAAGTCACAATTTCTGTGTCATAGCTTCCAGAAAAGGAAACCTTTGTTTACTTGTACACCTAGAGCAAATGTCTCTAATACTCGATTATTGATAGCTCCATCACCAATTGTTGGGAGACCTTGATCATTAGTTACCGTTCTTTGTTCTTCAATTCAATAATGATACACAGCGACATACCTTCGAGGTAGATAGTGGAACAAAAGAAAAACTATGTGTGAAATTTAAACCTTTTTCGAACTTACGAGTTCTCAGTCTGACAATTAACACGTTGAAGATGTGGACCTGTTTACACTTACTTTTTACTGTTCAAATATACTTGAAGTTATTGCAGTGCTATTAATTTGCTTACATGCCATTTGTTGAAATGTCAGTTAGCTGTCACATAATTCGTCTTAGTTCGAGTGTTTTGTGCAGGATATATCCGTGACTAGTTGTAAAATGTCCAGGGAATAGAGAGGATAACAGGCTTTTACGTTCCATTACGGACATTAATTATTAATGTATAAAACTGGGAATTAACATTATAAAGCTCAAATAATACTAATAGAGGTGTAAGAGATATTACAGATATCAGCTACAGCAGTAGGTACAATACGCACTCATTTGGCCGTTCAGTATATTATTCAGTATATATATTCAGTATATTAAACTTTGAGTTTGGATAGTTTCTTAAACATTTACCTGTGAAACGTTTGCCGCGAGGAGAAGTATTCTAACGCTTAAAATGTTGTTCTTGTTATTGTATTTAAAAAAAAAAAGTCAACTCATAGTGTAATAGCCCAAGTGTTCCGAAGTCTGCCAACCAGACTGCCGGGCTCATGCCCACATACGCAAGATAGAGAGGACGATCATCCAACAGATACGGAGTGGAAATGTGGTCAGCATCTGCGCACCCGTAGCTGGTAAGTTGGTCTACGCAACCAGGGCCGCAAGCTAGCGTAGCTCCTCACTTTCGTCGTTGTGCTGAGTGGCCATCGCTCCTATACCCAGGACTTAAAATCCACATCCCCCAGTGGGGGGCTCGTTCCTGGGCGCACTCCATGGCAAGAAGCAAAATTATGACGCCTTAGCCCACTACGCCATGGCGGAGGATTGTTATTTCAATTACAATATGTAAATTGTAGCACGACTCGGATATCCAAACAAGTTTTATAGAAATATATTCATTATTTTGTATTTTAAGCCCATGACTCTGACATTGCCGCCTCTGTATGGTGCTGGTAGTGTGCCTATCTTACGTTCAAGAGTTCCCGAGCTCGAATCTCGGTCATGATTTGGTATCTGGATAAGGTTTTTAGATTTCCCTTATGCTCAAAATATGAATGTCAGGTAAGTCCAACTTCCTGGACCCCAGGCTCGTTTGAGCACCATTTCACCCTTTTCATTTATCGTACGATATGAATCAGCGTTACAGGATGTTAATTACAAAATTACTTATTAAAATGGAAGGTTCCCAAACTAGAAATCAGTCGGAACTAGGAACTGAACTGCCAGCAAGATGATTCCTGGGTAAGAGTACCGCTAACATTTGTGCACAAAATAAAATTTGGGTTCCTGTGTTCGTTTTAACTAACAAATATTTGGCATAGGGCTAAACACAACAATATAAGACTGGAATACGCTGAATATTCATACTCATAAATTTTCAGGATTCATTTTTTATTACAGGAAATCACACAAATCACAAAGTTATTACAGAGGAAACAATAGAGTGAATTATCTTGACTTCATACTTCATACATAAATAGTTTTACTATTTAACCATTGCAACTCTTCGTGTTATGCTTGTCCTGGTGTCACAAATTTAATACTTTCACGAAATATTAACAATCAGAGAAATTCTGAACACATTAACAATTTATGTAAAGTCCAAACACACTAAATACTTACATAACATAAAACACGGAACAATTTGGGCGAAAGTTAAAAAGAAGCATTGAAATTAGTACAAGTACACCCAATATTGCACAGCGGCCAAGAGACTTCCCATAATACATAAATAAAATGATGAATCACGCCACTGGCTCCAAAATTTGTTACTAATTTTAAACAGGGCTATAGAAGGAACTCGCCGAATTGACAGTTGTGTGCACTCAGGTTCGTACCGACCTGATAAAGAAGAAGGAAAAACAAAGAACATAAGCTACATTTTGTGAGTAATAGAAATGCATTTGGCAAAGCACAACAGCAGCTGCCAAATTTACGTTAGTATAATTGGTTTATCGGAACGAAAATAATGTGCGATCAGCACAATGTGTTCTGTAAATATGAAATTTTATTCCGAATTCTCATAGGCCCAAATCTTGAAAATATATTCCTGTTTCATTAAGTCAAAAAGTACACCTTTAGCATTTGTGAATATAATACCATTTTTCAATTCACTCCGATTTCAAAATATGACATATAACAGTTTTACCAGAATAAAAGAATACTTTGCTGAATAGATAATAAAAATATTAAATTTAATTCAGTGACTAGAGTAACTGAAACATTTCACCTATAACTTAGATATGGGACTTCAGCGTAAACACACGTTTTGAGGTTCATTGAATCCAAAAAACAAAGTATATTTATAAAAATGAAATGTTCGTTGGTGTCGTGTGTGTCATCGAACAACAGAAATACAAAATGAATTTCCGGTTAAATACTAAACACTATACATAAGTTCAGTCTCTTCCAAGAATGTGACACGAAGCTCTTCAAGCAAATTTCCTCTCACCACTTTCTTAAGCATATAAAAATTTTGATATTATCGAAAGAACTCACCACTTTCATTAAAATTTCGCAGGTTTCGGATATTTTAAAGAAATATTGAATGCATTTGTGCATTCTTGCCGAAACAGATAAAGATAGATAACTTGAAGGTTCTAGTGCCGTCCTTTTTTTCTTTACAGAAAATACCGATTATTTCTTGTACAGTGAGCGGGTATACAAAAGAAGCCGAGGCTAGTTTATCGAGAGTGGTAATAGGAACTGATTACTGTTTTGAAAGTGAACTCTTGTTTGTGTGGGAGTGACGAAGATTATATTTGTGTATGTTGCGTAACTCTCCAACCGCAAGGGTTGACCAAAGTGTGTTTCTACGGAAATAAAGAGCGCTTTGAATTTCTGAAAATTGTACTTAATTTTACGAACCCATAGTCACAGTATTATCACAAATGAACCTGTGTAGTTTACGTTTAATAAACCTTAGAAACATGAAATTAGCACAAATTGAATGAAGAAATGAAAGCGTTTTAGTTACAGTATCACTGTTGGTTAAAAATTGTTAGTTTTGGTGATAGGCGATCGTCCTATGCTCTCGATTATCATGTTAGTGAATCAGTAATTGTTCAGGCATTTTCGAACATGACCTCGTGAACCATCAATTCATTAGTGGTACATTGGTTTTAAAATAAACAGATTCATTTTTGTCGGGAACTTCATGGAAGTCAACATCAGGGTACCGATTGGCTCTCTAATGATGACGACAGAGAACTTCTTAGATTGTCTCCAAAGCTGATTGCCTATTGAATCATTTTAGGGGTTATGCAAATAAATATCTCTTGTACAACCCCTCCCCTTTCTCAGTACCATCATTGATCTAACAGAGTGCATCAAATTGTTGGCGCATACGTAGACTACAAGCTCGTTATGTGCCTTGTGAACAAAGGTGTTCACATGGAATATCTGTCAGGCAGTGTAACAAAACTTGTTTCTCTTCATGAAAGGCAATTTACCCTATAAATATTGTAAGGAATTGACTATTTAGTGAATCTGGATTTAAGGATAGACCTTTAAATTATTTTGATCAATAGTTGTAATTGGAGCTCCTCCTAGAAAATCCTTATAGGACAGTTGAAAGACAAGCAGGAACAGGATGAATTGTATAACCTACGCTCTAAGGAAGAATTGCTCGTGCAGAACCTGCAAGTATTGAAAACCTGAAAGGCCAAGTAACTAGCATGAGTGCAGCACAATTTCAGATGGAATGATGATGATGATGTTGATGATGATGATGGTGATGATGATGATGGTGGTGATGATGATGATGATGGTGGTGATGGTGATGGTGATGGTGATGATGATGGTGATGATGATGATGCGCTTCTGCACCACGTTGAGGCGACATTTACGACTAGAACTCTGGATTGGGAAGCATCCTGCAGATGTTGCTGCTGCTTCCTGTCCTTGGGGATGGTGCTGATGTTCCAAGTCTAAGTCGTTTTAATTGACGCTTTTGTTCAGATCCGGCATCTCAGGTTGAGCAAGTCCTTTTTAGATTACTCCCAGATGCTGCAGTCGAAACATGAAATTCTCTTACCTCGGGTTTGGTTCCGACGGAGGTTGCAACTAATCTACTAAGTGAAAGAAAATAATCGTTGAACTCCTTTTTAAATATTCCAATATTTAATCTAATATGAAATTAACAAAACGCCTCATAACTCAAATTAATACATAACTTTGGAAGCGGTAGTTTCTTTTACTACGTTAACTAACTTTTATAAATATTCACAATATAATCTTAAATCGGGTTCTATCACTCTGATAATGTTTTGCTCCTTACTCGACGACGTTCATACACAAAATGACGCTAACTAGCTAAACTGAAATTATTGAATTGGCCGTTGCTATGACAATTCAATAATTTCTCATTAATTGACGTCATTTTCAGTTATCCACTTCCCATTGCCATATTAGGTAGCTTACATAATCTTTTGTTTAAATCATATTTAAACAATTTAACATTCACATAACATTTTCTTATAATTTTAGACTAACATAATCGTCGCTGAACACATTAATATTATTCATTTTCCTTCCTCTCTACCTATTCAATCACAAGTTTACCTCCAATTGTTTCTTAGTCTCATTCCCTTTCCACTAAATAGTTTCAGCAATTTCCAATAAAATCATTTCTTAATGAATTTAAAATAGCAGTATTGAACTATACTGTTTAGGGGTTGAGAATCAAAATTAACGATCACATATGCAGTATTACTGATTCATTATAATCCGGGTCCTATGTTGTTGATAATGGACCTCAACACTATCTGGTATGATTGGGTTGACCGGCAGGGGGGCGGGTATATTTCCTACTCAGGAAACATCTGGAAGGCTAATCAAGAAGAATGGTGAAACGTGGTGACGTAACCTTCTCGCAGCGACGTAGGATTTTTTTGCTTCCATTTATATCCCAACTTTAACTGCAATGGTCATATCGGTGGCCGTTCTAACATGGAACATATCGAATGTGTTAACTCGTATTCGTAAGGTCTTAATCATTACATCACGCACACATTCGCACTCGCATTCATACTTCCAAACGCTGGGGAAGATGAGGAATTATCTTGGTCGGGTAAGAAATTTGTGGAAGCTCCTGCGGGCATAAAGAAAATATGAATTCGCCGCGACACCATGTCGTTACGCTAGTGAACGATAGAGACAATAAAGGCGCGTCCTGTGTTCGACTCTCCTAAGAGTCATAGAGCAAGAAAACATGAGTTCAACAAGTGACCGGAAGAGAAACGTGGAGTTCGACAATCCAATGAGTAACCGAAACAAGAGCGGTTCTGCGCTCGACACCGAAGTGAGCGATCGCGGAAAAGAGAAGAGGAGTACTGTTTGCGACACTCGAGTGAACGATCGGAAGAGAAGAGCCTCGTCTCGACAGTGTAGAGCGTAATTGGAAAAGTGGAAAAGTCGACCAGCGCATGGATAATTGCAATACCACGAACAAGTAGAAAGTGCAGAAAACCCAGGCTAAGTGAAAATATGATTTTGAATTTATAATAATAAGATCGTTTAAATCTAACTGTAAAATAAATCGACATTTTTGCTAAATTAATAGACTTTTAAAATATTAATTACAACACCACGATTGAAGCATGGCGTTGTGTACAGAAGAATACGAGAGAAAAACGCCTAACAAGTTCCGCAAATAACAAATAATATACCCACTTCAAATGTGGCTGAAAGGTTACATTGGACTAAAGCAATAGTCTGGTTTTAAAACACCTAGGCCACGATCTGTGTGCTTTCTATGGCCTGAGAGACAAGAATAACGATTTACTGCATGGAAGCTTCATAACAATATGAAAACACGAAGTTATACGTGAATGTGTACTTTAACGGAATTTAACAGATGAAAAGTCATTCAAAATGAAGATTTCTTGAAATATTTTCCCACTAAATTATAGATACACTTTTTGTCATGAATCCTTAATTTGGGATATTTCTGTCAAAATAGTCAATGTTATATAAATTTAAGTTTCGTGTAATGAGTACTTAGGGATTGGTGGATATATTTAGAAATTCCACGTGTTGATTCTCTGAAAGATACAAATCTTACATACATAAACAAGTTTGGTATTTATTGGACTATCAGGTTTTAGTTATGCTGTACATACACACAAATACAAATGAAATGTTTTTAAAATGCTATTCGCAATTTAGAAGACCTGGCAACGTACATTTTTCATGAAATTTAAAATGAATATTTTTGCTTGGACATTTCCTCTGCTTACTGGAAGTATGTAGCACACAGAACGAGAAAAAGTAAAGCCGTTCAAACACCAAAATTGATCTTTTGAGTTCAGTGTCTTTCAAATTTGTGAGAGAAAGAAAATCTCGCTTATCTTAAACCACTATTGATATAATTTCCTTGTCAATATTAGTTTCAGATGAAGGATTTTCTTGAAAAGCTTCCTTTCCACTCTCGAAAAATATCAAGATTGAAATTTAATATAGATTCATTTGTTATAATTATGCAGTTCACACACATACACATATTATGGATATTTTTTCTATACTTTATTTGTAGATGCAGAAGATATTTATTGAATTACACCCAGAAGTTTGATATAAAAGACACCAATATAGGTATATTTTGAGGGCCGTTGAGTAAAGGCAAACACTTTTGTAAACGTTTTCTTTTTGTATGCGTGTATGCAGCGTGAACAGCATAAATTAAAAATGAAATGTTTGTTAAATGTAAAACTGGATGTTTATATTCTCCATCTTCCAAAGTTGGAACATCAAGATTTTCAATACAATAGTTCTAGCCAAAACTATTCTAGAAAATACTGTCCAAAATGTTGATTTCCTCAAAAAGTTACTCTAAGCGTTACTATATTTTCATGAAAAATAAATATCTTGAATATTATGTTAATAGTATCTGAAATTCTCTTTATTGTAGAGTACCGTTATATAAACTCACTATTCAAATATGTATAAGAGATCCCATTAAGCAAATATTTTATTAATTTTATTGTAAAGTTAACGTTTCTAAGGTATTTCTAGTTGTTGGTTTAAATTTTCCAATTATGTTTGTACTTTTCTTAAATGACAAGGCGCTTTTCAGTTTTCTCCCTCAGGTCATGTAACAGAATGGAATGTCAGAGCCATCATATAGCGACCAAATCTAAAATTATTTGAGTACAACTTAAAATTGCTTTATTTCCTTGATCCCAGCTAGCGTACCAGGATATAATACAGTAGCAAAATATCTATGAAGAGTAGTTAGGAAAAATAATGTCTATGTAGCACATCATAAATTTATGTTTCATATTAAAGGGCCTTTAATAATTGGATATCTGTGAAAACTCGATGTAAATAATTTTTTGGTGGAGCGCACAGAATGTCGTCAGCAAAAAGAGGAACCTCTCCGAAGACACCTTTGCCATCAATCGAGAATAGAACCGCGAAAACGAGCACGAAGAGAACGCCGTTGTGAGGTTAAACTAGTTGGTGCAGTATCTCGAGCGAACAAATTCAGAGGAAGCAAGTAACAACATGTTGGGGGGGGGGGGGGGTCTGACTGCTCAACTTTGGGGAATAAAGTGTGATGCCCCGTCATTAAGAAATGTGTGTTGTTTTTCTTTTGTTTCTTTATGCGTTACATCAGCACACAAGTTGGTAACATTGCTCTCTTATGTAAATTGTTGGCAGTGGAAACTTTTCCTTGAGTTATGTTTCCGTTCTCGTTTCTCGCTCTGTCCTTTTATACTTATTCTCCCTGCTCTTCACTTAGAGCTAAGGAACGATACAAACTGGACCAAATACTGCCATGTTTTAGATTATCTAAATTATCATCATTCACGTTTTTATTTCTTTGGTCTCTATGTACTTATGGATGGTAAGTAGAGGAGCATTAAATTTCATCCCAAAAATTCTATACAAATTTCATCAGAAATTTGTACATTTTTGAGGTATCTGAAAACCAACAAATCATTTTAGAAAAAATGCCTTACGCATGAATATGTTAACATCATAAATAGAAAACGAACTGTCGTTTAAAAACCAAACAGTATTCCGGTCCACTACAAGTTTGGTTCGATGTGGCTACCATCAATCTGCAGCTTCGAATGAAGTTGATACCTAAAGTGCTCTGCGAGTTAAATGGCGCTTTGGAAATTGATAACAGAACTATAGTAGGCTACGCTGACCTAAGAAGAGAATACGCTGTGGAAATAGGCTCGTTGATGCAACGGTGCAGAAATTGCGCACAGAACTCAACGAGTGGTACAAAGTCAGCTGACATTAGCGACTGTATCCTTTAGATGTGGTATGGATGTAGTTGTCATGTAGAACAAACCTGATGATGCTGCACGCTCGTTGATAAGTTCTCTTCAGTGTGATGCAGTACGACAAATTCCAATTCGGGAGTACATCTCTTGGAGCATCACAGTCACGTCTGCAGACGATGAAGGTATCCCTGGCCAAAAGGGCCTCTGATGAAGTCAAAGATTCTCAATAAAGATGTTGATACGGCGACGAACACGTCATCTATTACCATGAGCTTCGCCGTACAGAAGGATAATCTCGGTGTATTTTTCGAACCTGTAGCCAACCATGTTGTGCTAACACTCCAAGACACGTGAATGAGAATCGAACCTTGTGAGAGTACTAGGATAAACGTCACACATCAGTTAAATTGACGTAAGTGCCATAATTATCCTGTTTCATACCTATCGAGCAAACTTGTTTTCAAACTGACGTAGCACGGAAACGTTATGTTTCGAAACTACAGTTCTCACTCAAAACAGTATTCAGTTAGTCCCCTCTAAAGTCTTAGTTTGTAACGAAACTTTTATGAAATTCCACATTATTGGTTTTAATATCCCAAAACCTTCCTCGGGGTCTCACTGTGGCTGAGTGGTTAGACCGCTTGGCTCTAACCAAGACGGCCCGTGATCGATCCCAGGCGACCACAAACTCACCATGGCGCTGGGGCAAGTTTTCTCCAGGATCTCGGTTTCCCGCCATCTCATTCCACCGGTGCTCCAACTTCATCTCATGTATCATCAGTGTCAACGCGTCGTATGTAGTAAGAGCAGGCGTTACTACACACACACACACACACACACACACACACACACACACACACACACACACACACACACACACACACACTTCTCAGATTAAACGACCTTCTTCACCTACTTGACTTTCCCTTAACCTACTTTATTCACCCATTGTCATTACACATATAGGGAAATGTGTAATGAAAAATGTGTGCAAATTTTATTCGACTAACGTGAAATAGAAAGGAGTATAAACTGTTTTAAAAAGATTTTGTTGGGGAGATGGGGTCATCTGAAGATAACATCGCAATTATTCTCCTATGCTCATTCTGGGTATAGTCCTCTTTAACTGCTCAAATTATGATAACCTCTTCCTTCATCGAAACAATTGCTCATTGGCGAAGTTTCTCAACCATTTGCTCTTTTGATACATTGACCTTAATTCATTATTTCTTAAATACATACAAGCATGCATTCACATACACACATACTCTCTTTCATAATTCTAGAATGTAGGAAGGAAAGGGAAGACCTAATTCTGGCTAAAGAATGATTCTCAACTATGCACGGGAATTGATATCGGACCCTTGGATTTGAAGCCTAATTTACTATCAACAAACTACAGCGGTCGTCTCATTTTTATTCTTCTACACCTACAACGAACTGATTATTGGAGCTTCGTTTTTGATAAGAATCAACTTTCGAGTTTATTAGATCATGAGGTAAAGCCCATGGTCTGCATTTGGAAGGCCCGAAGTTCTAATCCCGTTTGGTCAACCAATTAACTGTCTTTTTCTTTCTTTTTTCTTTCGTGGTTTGGTTTATTCATCAATGGAGTGGGTATCCAATGCCATGGCACACCGAATGTATAAAACACTGGTAAACATGAAAATAGTTGCCAAAACCGAATGCTCTGCCTTAGGTAAAAGCACATCACCTTAGCACTGCCTGTCCGACACAGGTAACATCAGTGACTCGACTATCTAGCGCAAAGATCTGTGTGGCCAAGTAATGAAAGCTGGCATCTGCACGTCACAGAATCCGAGGCGAGGTTGCCTAGCATTAAAACAATTGGGTTGAAACTTCGTTTGCCCATTGCAGAAGTGCACTTCCTAGCACTAAGGTATCTTTGGACAAGTGACAAGCTAGCCATCTATTCGACACATATACAAGTGCAGTAATTTGGTACCAACGCATCTTGGTGACAGGTGACGAGGAAAAGGATATGGTACAGGGATAAGATCCAGGAGGTTACTGTCCTCCATGCATAAAACACTACATATCTCCTGACACATCCGTCGCATTGTGGCCTTGTAGTTAAAACGTCGTTAATTAAGTAGAAAGTAAAGAAAGGGAAAACAAAAGGGCAAACTTTTAGTGAAAATTATCTACGGAAGAGTGAAACGAGAAAACCACTCGTAAAGGTGAGGTGACAATATTTACACGCTACTGTACTTCTGACTGTTATTGTTGTCGCCAACCATCCACTAACATGTGTTAATTCCATTAGCTAGGCAAATTAGAGGAGTAACGTCCTCGGCAATTCTGCCTGCAATTCTCTGCTTTCGCCATTTATAGCGAGCATTACCTGTATACAGAGACGGGTTTGAACCACGACACCTTTGTTGGTACACATTTATCAGTTCTGTACACATAACTATAGTAACTTTACATCATCGCGAGTAACAAAACATTAATTAAAAGTTACAATGATGGATACTGAACCTTTCAGCTCAATAATAATGCACTTATTTGAAGTGGTTTGTGTAAAAGTGTATTATGTATTTTAAACACATATTCGCTATTTGTGTAATATATAATATTCCTGTCCAATTTTACTAGTTATATAAAATTTAAAAAAAAAAAAAAACTTTCGTTTAGAAGTTCTGCAGATAAGGGGTAGTTTATGTTAAGGAGTTTATCTTGATAATATTCGCGTCACATCCATGGCAAACTGGTATTTAAGACCTTTCGCCTTTCTATTATGATGTTCGCATATAGGAACACAGTGAACTTAACTGAAATAAATGCATTTGGGCGTTTCTGATAGGCCTTTTTTGCTATTTTATGCAACGGAATCAACAAAATAATTGCATTTCAGGCTTATGTAATATGTACAATCGAAAAATCTTATGCAACGTGCTACTTATATTTTTGTTATGTTGTGATTCTATTTACCACCGGCATTAAAATGTTGCGAAAGGCGAAATATAAAAATTAAACTGGCGATAAACATATACTTTAACATAAATTGTACGCACCTAACATCAACATTAATATATCTTCTAGAGAATTACTAAATAATCCGGCTCATTCCATTCAACAGCTTGAACGAATCCTTTTAAAATAAAAGATCCTTTCAGTACAACAAAGACATGAAACGCTTAATTCAAGAGCTTCGGGGTCTTATTACATCTGTGTAAAGTCTTACAATTTTCATGGAATATCATATTTACATAGATTACCAATTATCGTTTACCGCCTTATAGGTTCCCTCTTCTTAAACTGAAAATTTGTAAGAGCAAGATTCTTAAAACGATATCCCAAAATACACGCCCTTCTCATTCTAAGCTTTTCCTGTAGTGTTTCTCTGGTACCTACAGTCCTTCTAAGCTTAAACTGTGGATACATATGAAATTGCGGTTTATATCACTCTGCCAATGCACACATGGTTGAATCTCTCAGCTGTTTACATGTGTCTTATCGCAACTGTTTTATCTTTCTCTGCAGCAGTGCAGGGATAGAAAAGTACTCAGACCATATTTACTAAATAAACTATTATCTGTTTCAAATGGGATGCTGTTTGTCCTTGAGCGCTACTAATATCTGTTTCATATAACCTTGCCCCGCTGACATGTATCACTCCGCGTGCAACTAACTTCCCCCTCAACTAATTGGGTAATGCTTTCGCGCCATAGGCCATAGGCGGTGCCTTCCCGTCATATTGAAACCTGCAGTAAACTTCGTAGTAATTGCCAGGAATATAGATAAAACCATACAAATAAGAATATGAAGGCATGCAAAAATAATGAAGTTTATAATGAAACTGAGCAAGTTGAAACTGAATGAATGGGCAATGAAACTGGAACAAGTTTATAATGAATGGCCCGATGCTTCAGCGAAAAGCTGTCGCTAGACTCTGCCATTATACATATAATAAGTACACGCGCAATAAACGATCAATAAAATAATGAATTCTTGCAGTCGGCATAGCACACCGTCGAATAGCGATATATGACTAATCCAGTTCAAAACAAGGTCAGTGATAAAAGTCATATAAACAAATATGTCATCACTACCGCTAAATCACGTGCTATCTTGCCATGTACTTGAGAGCAAAGGAACCTCCTCTTTACTTTGTTTAAGAATTAACATGCATTTCAGATAAATCAACTCTGTTGCGTAATATATTTCATTAAAACAGTTACGAAAATATAAATTTGACAATTGTCTTCCAGCATATAAAGACATGTCACCATGTTAAATAACGAACTAATTTTACCGCACAACAGTCTGTACTACAATAGCAGCCAATGAGAGGTGATAAGGTCACGTGACCGTTAAGAGATACGGGGCAAGCTTACGTGAAACACGGATTAGACGAGCAACCAATCGGAGTCCTGCGGTGATGTTCTATTGCATCCCCCCTGTGCGGTGTGTAACGAGCTCCAAGTTAAGCAATCTCTAATAAATACTATTCGCGCTAAGACAAAAATTCAGATTTTGCAAAAACTGATCCATGAAGAAAGAGAGAGTAATGAATTTTAAATAGCCGTTAAAACCCCATATTTTAGCTCAAATAGTTTTCCTAATACAAATAAAGTAGTTACCATTATATTATAACAATGCATTGTGACGTAAGCCCTGTAATTAACGTATATTTGATATTACTCAGAACTGAAACGTAAACATGTGACATAACGTGATAAAGGAAATGTGTACTTTGAATAAGCCAAGGTGTTTGTTAAATTCGATGGGAGAACACAATACACTTCCTGCTGGTCTGGCAGAACGTGTCTGGTCACATATCTTTTTTTATGAATGTTTCTCAATTTCTATTTACTGTAGAGAGTTCAAAACAGTAAGCAGAACTACATTATTCAGTTACTCTTTCATGAAAAAGTGCATCAGCTGGATCAATGAGCCACGATTCAACTTCTCCCTTACCACTGCTGGAACAATCCAATAGAGTTAATATGGGCTTAAATTATGTTGCACGCGGAAATGATATTTTTAAACTGACTGACGTTGAACGACCTATTCACGAAGAACTTGACAAGGAATACAACAAGACTAGGAAAACTGCGTGAGACATCAGATAAATTGCAAGAAGACGACTTTTGGAAAGAAATACCACGTAACGAAATTTTGGAACCTATTATCATAAATTTGCAGTACTCAGACGATGAAGATAATGATTTTGACAAATTATCTCTTAACGTAAGTAACATTCACAGCTATACGGATACACCACTGGTATTTTCGTTGGATTAGAAAAGTAAGTAATTCATAAACTATAATTAATTTTAAACTAAATATTTAAACCATTTGCGTAATATACGAATATCCATAATGCAATTATGATTTCAGCAACTGCATTATTATACAACTTTGGAAAATTCGGTTTACGTCCGCTTACGTGTAGCGCCAAGAACACTCGCAAGTGTGTGTGTGAGAGAGAGAAAGGAAAATATAAAAAGAGTGGGGAGAACGAGGTGGCAACACAGAAGGCTCTGATGCATCTGATTCGCTACAGGCGAGAACTCTTCCCATTTGAAACACGCTTTCTTAAAATTTGGAAGATATGGGCCACCATTCACTACCTAATCTGTAGTAGGAGGCTGGTTGTTTAAAAAGAAACTGTGCACTTTAAAAGAATATCATTCTTAACAGAACCATTCGCTTGCTCTAAAACACTGCATAACTTTTCCCTTTTATTTTTAGAAGCTTTTACACTTTCTGTTGGTTTAATTTCGTTTCTCTCATTCGAAATAGTGTTCTCAGATACGCCAGTTGCTTCAGACGTTAGTCTAATTACGTATTTCACAGTCAGGGTGCATACCGTTAAAATAACGTTTAATACAATACCTTTTCACCACATTTTGGAGGTTTTCCACTTTTATGTTTCTGTACACTACTCCGAGGAACAGCACTGCGCCTTAGTCACTCAACGCCCCCAAAAGCAATACTGACAGAGCGAGTGACAAAGAAACGCAATCGGGGATGTACCGAATACCACGTGACAAATCGAAGTATAATATCATGTTTAAGTGTCTTGGAACTTGAATTACGGTAATTACTCATCCCGTTCATTACTTGAATGTATAAAATAAGTGTTAATATATACAATGTAGTAACAAACTTTTTCCATTCGGACGTTTATCCATTTATCCCTACTCATTGCTGAAACTGAATAATTTGGTGCAAGAGCCGCGAGGAATGGAAGATGGTTAATTATTCTCATATTTTCTGTCGATCTTGAAGAATTCCTGTAGTTGTATGCCTCGGCGCTCTGGAGCAATGAGTGTTCTCCCTCTCTGGCCATAGTATCAGAGCGAAATGAAATGTGTAGTGTTTAACATCCGCTTTTACTGCATACGGCACCGCAGGCGGTGACACTGATGATACATGAGATGAAGATGGAGCACCGGTGGAATGAGATGGCAAGGAAACCGGAGATCCCAGATAAAACCCGCCCCAGCGCCGTGTTCTGCACTACAAATCTCACTTTGCGGTCGCCTGGGATCGAACCCGGGCCGCCTTGGTGAGAGCCAAGCGGTCTAACCACTGAGCCACGGCGCGGCCTGTATCGGAGCGAGAATAATTTTTAGAAAATAATAACAACTTTTCTCGTTTTTAAAAAGTATTGGAATTTATTCCACAAAAACCATTAATATATCTAATCACAATATTAAACTTTGTATATTATGTCCTTTTATAAAATAATCAATACTGCATCCTTGCAGTTGAAGATTCTGCGGACTTGCACCAGATCGGCACCACATATAATACGTCTTTACACTTCGATGACATCATGCAAAGTGACGCCAAAACTATTTGCATATTCTCGGATCTCTGCACACAAGGTCTCTAGAAAAGTCTAAATTACTTTTGTCCCATTAGTCCACGTTCACAACATTACGTAACCACATTATTATATCTACCAATAAGAGCACTGTCACGTAAGTTGTTATTCTGTGGCCAACCCAGTTTTACATTCTACTTTATTCACAGCACATTTTCTAGAACTATCCAGAAAAAATTCCCAAAGATAAGAAAAAATATGAAATAGCCGTTACATTACAAAGCAGGATCCTTGCGCATTTCTAATAGGGTTTAGCAATCATCTGAGTATTGTGAAATACAGTCAGTACACATTAATGTATCTAAATATTTTACACAATTCATTCATATCCATTAAATCACCATCGCACATGTCTGAACACAATTTAAGGAGACATTAAGAGCTCTCACGTGATCCGCTCTTTCACATATTGTTGTTAGAGTATCTTATTTTTCTGTCTACTTCATAATAATCGAGAGAGGCGTTTTTTGTTGTTTTACTATAAGTTTCCTTAAACACAGTGCAACCGGGGAATGCAGCAGGCGAAAGTGATAGTCAAAACTTTCAAGAGTTGGTCGCTATGTGTCACTGGTTACTTGATATTCTGTTCTCTTTGGGCAGCCAGGTAGAAGAAAATCAGTACCTACCTTTCCATTAGTTGAGAAAAGCATCAACACTTAAAGTTCATAGCATTAACGAGGAATATCTCAGAAAAAGCTCACTGCTCAGAAAGAAGAATATGTTTAATATAAATTGTATGCTTTAACGAGTTCTACATGTTTCGTGGAGTGTGACTTCGTCTAATTCTTACGGTTTAAGGTTGTTCAGAAAATAATTAGAATGATGATGAAAATTCCCAAAAACTTCAAGGTATACGTTTCATTAAAGAAAAACGTATTAATCATATGATAGCTGTAATCAAGGTACGCATTTTTAGGAAAAGAACATGAAGTCATTCCACTCTTATAAGCAAAGTATATATAAACACATGACTTCATTAATTAGTACATGATACGTCGAAAACCGAAGCACACTGTAATGTAGGTACAACATCTTATACATGAGTGATTTCCTGTGTTTGTGTTGTTAACTTGAGACTCACCTAAAAGCTACATAGACCCAAACACATTTAAACATCAGGAAAATAAAAACATAAATAACATTATGTCTAACAATGCAAGATTTCGATGACAATGTCTACAACATCTACAATTAAGACATAGATGAAGGATAAACGTGACCAATCAAACACAGAAACAATTTTATTGAAAGTAAACGTTGTTCTAAAGGTAAGTCCACAAAAGGGGTCAGAAACGATTTGTGTCTGATAATTTTGACAAATAATAATGGACAATACAATTGTTGACCTAACTGCAGAGTTTACCTAGTGTAACGTTGCTTGTACCTGCAAAGAACTACAGTAATCTGGAAGGTTGTGAACATATAAAAAGATAAAAAAACAGCAGTAAAAGAGTATTAAGTCCACTAAAACTATTATTTCTGGGGAATTGCACCAACATTTCTTTATTAGTCCAGCACAAATGAGTCGACAATGAGCTCAGCTTGCCTCCTTATGTTTTAATGTCCGCATAAAGAAGTTAATGTCTCTGGAAAAGACATAGGTAGTCTGCGAAAATTCAGAAAAATAATGTTTCCATTAATAAAGTATCGGTTTAGCGATTTATAATCTTATCAATTTTCTCCTATACAATTACTGTGCATGCCATAATAACAAATTTATTAGAACTTAAATGAATAGGGAATAAAACAATGCGTGATTGATATAAAAAGGTTTTGAAACTCAGAATCTTCATTCCATAAATCAATAGAAAAACAATAATAGATGTTCATAAGTTTTGAAACTCTTTTACAAACCATCCATATTTTTAGTACAGGACTACGTGTGTGACACAGGAACAAATGCCCCCTTTTAAGCTGTTGTCGCCTGTTTGCTAAATGGTACATCATGGTCATATATGTATATAACTACCTTGCAATAAATTGATATTGTTGTTACACACAACAACCGTTTATACAGCGTGTATATTCCACTCCATTACATTCTTATCCAGCAGTCGTGTTTTTCGCAAAAAAATTTAATGTAATTCTTCAGTGTGTTTGAATTCAAGTATAAGGGATTTATAAATCCTTTTTAATATTTTGGTAATTTATGAAATAAAATTACAATTTATATAGTCTCATGTCCATTAGAACAAACTGTATTTCTCGGTGTTGAAAGAGTTTTCGGCATAATATGCATATCTGTATAATATAAGGATAGATTTCTACTAAGCATTAATAGTACTAAAATATCAATAATGGTAGTACCATTACAGGCAGAATCATATTAGTTTGCACTGCTGAAAGAATTATGAATATCGGTGGGGTGACACTTCCTGAGATTACCTTGAACAAACAAACAAGCCTACAAATTTTGTGTTTGTAATATTAATTTAGATTGGAGACAACCAGAGCAGACAGGGTATTTCCAGGAGGCCTTACTGTAGAAAAAGCGAGGTACTTGGTTATTTATGACGTCATTGCCGTGCTTACTCAGTTAATCCTGGTTACATGTAATGAGAATATAGTGCCACTGATTACATTAGGCATATCCTCTTTATTCTGTAGCATTTTCTTTCTGCAATATTGTTTAGCAAGCGAGTTGTAAACGTCACCAGCTCTGCCTGTGAAGATTTATGTGTCCATATTTCTGGTAGCGTGAGATAAACCACCCTACAGCACAACAAAACTCCATTTTCCCCCCGCTTTGAATACGGAAAACGCTCTACATACAATGCACTAATATTCTAAAAGTATAGCATTTGTTTTATTTAGGTCTGAAAGGGGAAGTTGCACAAATTTTACAAGGTTAGTTGCCGATTTTCCTAACTAGATGGCTCTAGCTAACATACATGTGAGACTTGAATTTGGGAGGTGCCGATTTCGATTACCGAAGTGTCCTACTTTTACTTGAGTTTGTCGTGATTTTTCTGGGTTGGTAGACGAATGGTATGGTAGCTCCTCCTCTGCCACTACTTTCCCTTTTATAATTTCCTATATCCATAATTGCCTTCATGATTTTCTCATACAGTGTCGCTGTGTTGAACTAGGCGGTGGAAGTGCACTTTGTGTATGTTTCTTCCTGGCGTGCATAAGACCGCCATCGGGCTGCTCACTATACAAGCTTATTCGGGGTCCCTAACGCCCTCAGATATTACATTATAGCACTTACGGAAGTCTCCTTGGGCCTACCTCCCCGACTACACATCACACACCGTGCGCCACGACAGACTTTCCATAAAGCAGATATATACCACTATATGACTGGCCAATGTTACACTCGCCTGATCCATTGATCGCGAAAAGTGATATAACTTAAAATAGTACAAATAAACAAGAATTTTTGCGGTGGCAATTTTGCGAGCGTTCGCCTACAAATCCGCAAAACCACCAAAAACCCAAGTTCGAACCCAGTACTAGGAATGAGAGCCAAGTTCATTATTATGAAGCCATTTCGATCGTTTGCCTAGTAAGCAAAGGAAGTATTGTATTTCATACAACAATTCTATTTCTAAATTTCGTGAAGTATGCTTTGAGATCTCCCTATCAAAATGGCCTATCACACATTTTAGAAGTACAGGTATAGATAATAATTTGTTGTGTGATACGTTATTATGTATCACTTCTGTTGGTTTCCTTTTCCTCATCTAATAATTTTCCTAACAAAATATCACATAATTCACTAATGCTGTTTTCTGCACAGTCACAACAGCACCACGAAATGAGCATCTGTCAGTATAGGCCATCCACTTTACTTCACACACACGTGCACACTTCAACAGTAACTGATTCCTCCAGTTGTAATTGGTATCGCAAGATTCACCTCGACGTTCCTACTATCCGCTCTGCTTCACTCCCCACAAATACGCATGACCTGAGCATGCCACGCGTACTTGGAGCTATTAACCAACCTGAAAACCTGTTGCTCTTATTAATTAAAATTATTGATCTACCAATGAAGCGAATGAGATTTTTGAAGCTTTGAAACCCGTTTTACAAACTTTATATCCATTATCGTAGAGTCGATAGGAAAATATGCAAGATGACTCTGTAAAAGAGATATAGGAGTAAATGATGTGTGGAGAAAGTAATGTGAATATAACATATGACAAGAAATATTGCAAATTTTGAGCGCATCTTCTGTGAGATGATTGGATGGCGCATATTGCCACACGAGTGTATTGCAGAGAAGTGTACTTTCAAGGCGTCTGAGCTATCATTTGTATTCTTCACGTCGAGCCCTTACCTTCCAGCAGCTGCTACAGCGGAAATGGAAGGCCAATAGAAACAGCTTGATAAAGTGTTGAACAAAGGGATATAACGGTAAAGGAAGTGAAGCGAAAGAACTCTGGTTTCCTGGCAACCAGGCCCGGTTAATTAGAAATAGTCGACCCTCGCCTACAACACTTGCTTTACCTAACACAATGTCTTCTTTCAGATTAACATTGGTATATTAGTTGACTTCCTGATATTGTAAAGAAGCCTTTTTAATGATATTTAATTACAGCAATTCATCTCAAAGGAAATTGAAACAGTGACTGAAAACTTTAGCAGCAGAAGTTTGCCGAGGGTCACAGATTTCGCAAAATCTATGTTAATATTATAAAAGAAGGAAAATTAATTGTGTGTGTGTGTGCGTCTGTGTGTGCGTGTGTGTGAGGAGAAAGGAAATACACCGCTAATTCTGACAATTCGCTAAACACTAAAAGCTCCTGCTGCTTCCATTTCATAAGTTTCTAGAATACTCGTATTAAGCCATATATAAAGCCCTTATACTTCAGCAAAAATATATTAGATCTATAAAGTGACATACTGGAGATAAAGGCCTAGACTTTATGTTCATAATGCAATGGAATACAGAAATTAACGCTTAACGGCATATGCAACTAAAATAATACAAATGAAGATTCTTCATTCCAACGACGATACTTCATCTCACAAAAAAAAAAATAAAAAAAAAATAAATAAAAAATAAAATAATAAAAAATAACATCTGCTATTCTGTTGTCCAGGCATGTAGATTCTAAATCTGGACACAATTATTTACAGATTTATTTAATTTATTTAATAACTTGATATTAATTTATAAATAGCAAATAGTAATCTTTGCAGATACAATCCTATATATCCTCCACAAGGGAAGTTACAATATTCATTAGGATGTTAGTCTGATTTGCCGGTCTCTTCTATATCGACATCCAATTCCTGATCCTGAATCCTGCATCTCCTTCTACCTGCCTCTATTCTGCCTGTGGAAATTCATAATTGTCTTCTTCGTTTGATTCCTATGATAGTATCCTGTACGACTTCCTGAGCTGCGTCTGTATCCAGTTCTGCTTCCTGGGCTGCGTCTGTATCCTGAATGACTTCCTGAACTACATCTGTATCTGGATCTGCTTCCTGGACTGCATCTGTATCCAATTCTGTTTCCTGAACTACGTCTGTATCCTGAACTTCTTCCTGAATTACTTCTAGCTGTGTCCTATCTGCTTCTGCTTCCCGGTTTCGTCATAATCTACTGGATCTTCTAACTGTGGACTCTTCTCCATTGGGTCTATGTTGACGTGCTCTCCTTTCCAGATTCTGACGTCTATTAATCTTGTACTGTTCCATTACTATATCAGAAACTGTGAGAACCATTTTCTCTAGAATTTTAAAATCATGTTCATTTCTAATGATATTGTATACTTGTTTACCGGCCAGTAGCTCTCTATATTCTTGTAATATCACTTCATATTTTATGCACTCAAAGGTGACATGTTCTGGTGAGTCTTGCACTTGACATTGATCACAAATATCGTTTGATTTCTTTCCTATCTTCTTGAAATATACTTTGAATGGGCCGTGTCCTGTTATATATAATATTGCACCCTTACTGGGGAGTATCCCTTTATAATTCAACCTTTCTTTTATGTTGGGGAATAAATCGTATGTTCGTCTACTAATTGTCATATCATTCCATTCTTGTTGCCATTGTTGTATTAGACACCGTCGTACTTCTGTTTTGGTCCTACAGCATTCTCCGATAATATCCTCCACTCTTCTTAAATCTCTCTTCTTCAACTAAAAGTATGCCGCTCTCATAAGAATTAGTAGGTCTATTGGCCAGATAGCCAGAGTCACCAACAACGCCATTGTTCCTGTAGTAGAAGCTGCACCGGTCATCCTAAGCAAGGCTCTCCTCTGTGTAGATCTAAGTACCTTTATATTTGTGGTGTTACTCGATCTATGTGCCCAAATGCCAGCTCCATATGCGGTTATGCCTAGCATAAAACTCATATGATAAACGCTGACTATCTCCGTTAGTAACTTAAACTTTCTGGTCGCAAGATTGGACAATTTCATCATCACTTTGTTGGCTTTAGTTTTAACTTCATTTATGTGTATATTGTAGAGCTGTTTCTCATCTATATAAATCCCCAAATATTTTACTACCTTTTTCCTGCATACTTAAAGTAGTCGGTTTAATTATTGAATCTCAGTTCATCCCACACACGGCTAGTGTTAAAGAACAATTAATTTCCATTAATTGACCTAATGGTAGTCCGAACTATAAAGTCGCCATTAATGTAGTCATCTCATGTCTATATGACAATTCCTAGTGGTTTACTGCGAAAGACACGAGTCAGTTGGGAAATTTAATGTCGTGCTGGCACATTGGCCATGGTAGCTTAATGGTTAAGAGCAGCTGGACGGAGACCGGAAAATTCGTGGTTCAAATCCCAGCTATGGCACTGAATTTCCACTACACGTTCTATCTTTCCAAATTACTTCGACCTAGAATTCCACATTAGGGTGTAACTTAAAAACGAAAAGAAATGGTTGAAATTGATGATCAGCAAGTCCTCCATAGATAATCGAAACCCTAATGCCAAATTCTCTGCACGTGTAGAATCATAATTACCGATGTCTAGAATTAAGGTAACTTTAACCACGTCTCAAAGCTGCTATCTGTCCATTACATACCGAAATATAAAATGATATTAAAGCAGGATTACAATAACCTAGCCCCAAGTTCTCTGTATAAACATAACAAAGCTGCCATCTATTTATCACATATAGAAGTAGAGATCTGTTGCCTAATACTAAGTTCTCTGTGGGCAAATGACGAATCTTCATCACGTCGTCACATACAGAAGCAGAAGTTTGGTCGCCCGCCTTTGTAGCGTAAATGGCAACTTGTCTGCCTTACATTCAAAGACCCCTATTTCGAATCTTAGGCAGGGTGAGTTATCTGGATAAAGTTTATACTGGGGTTTTCTCTTACGCTGAAAGATGAATATCAGGTAACTGCAAACTCTATGTAACCTGGGCTAATTTGAGCATCATTCATCGTCAATATTCCATTCATCGTCAGATATAACTTAGGTTTAGGACATTAAAAAGAAACAGAAGTTCGTTTGCTTAATAGTTGGGCTCTGTGAACCAGTCCTGAAGCACATATAGAAAAAGAAAATTGTAGGCTACTATTAAGGTATCTGTGGTCACACTGAGGAAACTGCCCGCTTCTCATATATAGAAAAGCAAAGGTATAGAGTTTCACAGCACTAAGTAATTTTTAAACAAGTGATAAAATTCCTCTGCCCATCACATACAGGGGCAGAAGTACAGTTACCTAGTACTATGGTGTCTGTAAACTGATCCAGATCCTTATCTTCATGAATTAAGGCCAAATTTTGTTTAATGTGTGTTAATTTACGAATAGTATAGTTACTTTGTTAATGGGAAAGAAGGAAAAATAAGATTTCTGTTACCTCGTAAGTTCAAAATAAAAGGATTCACAAGAAGGATTCAGCGTAGTAACCCTGGAACACAGATGGCGTACGTAGGTACCTCTTATACTTGTTCAAATGTTCACACCTTTTAATACATGTTTCACTAAGTGCCATTCATGGCTGTCCTTTTCTGATACTCTCTAAAAATTAGCTCTGTTCATTAGTTAATGACGTTCCTATTATTCTTTGGCATAGGAGAACGCAGGGGTTGCGTTGGTCACTTCGTATGCGTTAGTGGTTGGGATTTCCAGCTAACCAGAACTTTTTGTTTCTGCGTTGCAATTTTACTAGAGGATACTGATAGTGAGATCAGCGATTTTGATTCACCAGAAACTGAGGATAATGTAGTCTTACATTCCGAGGAAAACAGTGAATTGACTATTGGATACAACAGTGATGAGGAACCCAAAAACAGCCTGAAAATTCAGCGTCACTTTTCGGCAAGAATAGACTCAAATGGCATACAGAATGTTATAAACGTCAAGGGCGTACAGTAGCAAGAAATATTGTATGGAAACTTCTTTCTGACAATAACATTGTTGCGATAATTATTCAAAATGTGTTTAATATTGTATCTGCATTTGTAACAGTTACTGTACTTTATACAATATAAATGGGATTTTAATGTTATACATGTTTTGTTAGTGTAACAGTTTTGTACGTAAAATTACACGATACTATTCCTACCTTACAAATCTGATATTCAAGCCTTTGTATAATTTCCATTTACTCATGTGTGTATTAGTAACTTATTTTATTATCAGCTTGTGCTGCTTTGCCCGTGGAGTGCCTACGCACCCCGTATGTAGTAATAGCTGCCAAAAAAGGATTTGTTACAAGTTAAAATTACTTAAAAATATTAATGCCCGATTTCACAAACATATGTTAAGACTTAACACGAGTTTATCAATAGTTATGACAAAAATTGCATTTCACCAAAGAGTGTTAGCTTAACATTCGTGTTAAACTAACAAACCAAATTTCTGTTAAATCCTTAACAATTGTAAATAGTCAAGATGGTGAGCGTGAACGCAGCCGTTTATGTCGATTTGCTATATTTAAACCGTCTAAATGGCATTCGTAATAGAGTACGGTCTATGAGGATAAATGATTTTGAGGAGCTATCAGAAGCAAATTTTCTAGAGGTATAGACTGTCGTAACAAGTTGCTATGAAGGTTACTACGGAAGTGTAAGAGATGTTAGAACATGCATTGACAGGAATAATGCGATCTCGCCTTTGCTACAAGTATTAATGACTTTGCTATTTTATAATTCACTGGATTGTGTAGGTAATACACTGTCCAACTCCTCTTGAAATGTTCAAGTCACTCGTCATTTGTCCATCTTCGCTCCTCGTTTTAAATTTACGTAATACTGAGTAAGAACATGCATCGAAAGGAATATGCTGATCTCGCCTTTGCTTCAAGTACTAATGGCTTTGCTATTTTATAATTCACTGAATTGTGTGGATAATACATTGTCCACCTCCCGTCTTGAAACGTCCAAGTCACTCGTCATTTGTCCATCTTCGCTCCTCGTTTTAAATTTGCGTAATACTGAGTAAGAACATGCATCGAAAGGAATATGCTGATCTCGCCTTTGCTTCAAGTATTAATGACTTTGCTATTTTGTAGTTCACCGAATTGTGTGGATAATACATTGTCCACCTCCCGCCTTGAATCGTTCAAGTCACTCGTCATTTGTCCATCTTCGCGCCTCGCTTTAAATTTACGTAATACTGACGCAAGTGGTTTCGATGACACATGCATTTGAAGTAAATTATTTTACAATTTTTTCCTATGTGACATTTTTCTCTTTTACGTTCACCGCATCCGTCCTGTTATTTTCCACGATATCCTTACACTTCGTCACCAATTCAATTAACAATTCTCTCTCCATGGATGAGAAATTTGTCTCACGGATTTTGCTTACGATTTTGTTTACCCGCCATCTTTTCAGATGTGTGCAAGCGAAAATGAAAACAAAAGCACATCACATTACGTTCAGAAAATAATGGCACTCATTCGTACCCTTCTATAGCTGTAATATTTACAAATTTCTTTGCGTTAACACCTGTTTGTTAACATTTTCAGAAAACAAGTTGGTGAAATGCAAGAAATTTAACAGCTTGGTTAGTGCTGTAACAATTGTTACGTTAAATCTGTTAACGTGGATTAACGTAAAATCGCTCATAAACGTATAAAAAGAAACCATTATTTTCGTTAGGCATGTAACCTTCCCAACGATTTGCGATCGTGTGGATTTGCATTGAAAGTGTTTTCTAAGAGTACATTGTAGAAGAGAAAGAAGAGAAACAAATGTAAGGGGAATATATTATATCTTTGTGTATATTGTATAAACATAAAAGTATAAACATTTCAAAATTCAAACTAATAGCGAGAATTGCTTTGAAAACACCTGGCTTCACTAAAAAGAAGTAAGAAAGAAAGGAGAGATAATACAACGCTCTCTGAAGCTTCCTATCTCTGAGGGTTTATCAGAAATATAGCAGATTGAAAAGCACATCACAAGCTGCTTCTATAAACTTTAGGTATATGTTTAATTTGTAACGAAAGGTCTTTATCTAATTGTATTTCTGTAAAATGTTAGTGCGAATACTTTTAAAGTTATTCTGTTTACAAGGACGCTGAAAACACACATACACAGACAAACATACACACGCGCAAGGACGTTTTTATAAGTAAGCAGTAGAAGTAACCTGTACTACGCTATTTTAGGTTTTTAGTGGTAAAACAAATAACTCAATAGCTGGTCAGATATAACATGATTGTTATCTTTGGTCTAAAAGGACAAGCAGATGTCCTGTTTCACAGCAGATGGTTCAAAGAGAGTTGTGTGTCCCTTTGAGTATATGATGTTATTAATCATAACTGCAGCACATGATTAACTTGTTTATTTTGTATATACCAAGCTTCTGTAACATGGACCATACACACCACACAACACAAATTTCACGCAATCTCATCAATAATATAGCAAACCCAAAAAGTTTACATTATTATATCACTGTATATGGATCACGCGTTTAATTGAAATAGTTTCTCTGTTTTATGTATGCCATTTACAAGCATATGTATTTATTTTCTTTTGTGCTAATTTGAAATGTAAGACCAAACTACGCTATTTTATTGATGAACTGACAGACGACCCCACTTGTTGCTAAATGAACTAAAAACGTTTTAAATGCAGAAATAAATAACAATAAGTACTAGAAAAAGTACATATTTTTTACAGCGTTGTATATTAGAATTTTTACTTTAATGAAGATATACGGGGAGTCCCACTTACTTTGTGGGATTTACTTTGCACAACTGTATTTCTTCTAATGAAACTGTGCTACAATATCCATACAAACAGGGGAATTGAAACCTGTCATCTATAACACAATAAGTGGCTTGAGAATCACACATATGACTAATAACGTCAATATACTGTGACGAGTTGAAAATACTGAAAATATTATTACAAGACTTTTATTATATTATTAGAATATCTTGGTAAAGTCATAACTTTGTACAGTTGGATAACATCGCGGCTGTCGCACCTCTTTCTCTGAATAACTGAACTTCCGACTTAAACCCACAACAAGTGTCCCAGCATCGGCTTGGTGTATCGCGGAGAAGTCCCTACGGGTTAACTATTATCGGTTCATAAAAGTCCAACCTAACTTCTAAAGCTTCCATAAAACACTTATGACGGAAATTACTATTTGCGGAATTGGCCAAAAATCGATCTAGGATAAAAGGGATGAAGCACGTCACCTCCGCCTGACCATGGTACTGTTGTCTGGGTTGTACTTCGGCGCAGACATCCAGGTCGAAACATCTCCCCCATGTAACTCTTTCGTCAAAGGCTTCCCTGAAATTTGAATTGCTGCTGGCTGAATGGTCCAAAAGGCTTGTGTTAGGTCACTGCATGACCTCTGGTGTTGTGGATGTGTCACAACGTCCTGTACAGTTGACCAAAGTAAGAACGTTGGCGGCGCATGTTCCGAAGAATGTGCGAGCCATTGTTGCGGTCCAAAACGTCAATCCACCGATTAGGAAAGTGTCTGGCGATTCTACGCCCTATGTGCTGAACAACCCTTCTGCCACATTAATACTGTTGTCTTTTGAAGCTGTAATTTCTGGCTAACCAAGACCAGTCCGTAGTAAAATCTGCAAAGTTCCATTTAGAGTACAATGGATAAAGTATGACAAACAATTGCCACACCCAACATTTATATTCCACCCGCCTCCTCAAATCAGTTGTGCACGTTTCTGGTATTGATTGTTCAGCACCACTTCAACATTATGCAAAATAAAAAAGTGTTTGTTAACATTGTATCAGCCCCCACTTACAGAATTGCACACAGAATTGTATTGTTACCTGCATTTCTTGATGAAGCGAAATGTGCTATGGGTAGGTCTTGGGAAGCTAAAATATGCGATGGGCACTTTATTTTGATATCCAGTTAACTCTCATAACATTTCTTTGGTTCCTCCGTAAATGAGGATCATAGCAATCTAGAGTATACTATAAGCAGAGCTAGGAAGTTGTACCGATTTCCTTGAGCAGTGTAAGAGCCAGGCATGGCTGTATCACTGAGCACTACTAGCAAGGGCAAGGTTCATCGTAGAATGCAACTCATTACTGCAAAAACGGTGTAACTAACTGCATGACACAGAACACGTTGGTAGAAAGGAAGACATTCGAATAACATCTTTGTTGTGCTTCAAAGATGAGCAAATAAATTTGCTGTAGAACCATTGTATGTTCTCTGGAAGTTTACTTATTCGTGGCCTTATTTACTTTATTATTTACATTTACATTTCAGTGGGATACTTCAGCAAACATGGAAAAAAGAGAAGGCAGATAGAGAAACTAAATTAGCTGAAATCATTAACCAATTTGCAACAGATTATCAGTTAACTAAATCTATTTTTACGGGATATAGAAGGAGTGTTTCATTTGAAAAGCTTCAGAAGTACATTATTGCTTTTAATAATACGGCCACAGATGAGTAAATATGAAGTAACATTTCTGCTTTGCCTTTTTGTCTGGTAACATTGGTCAGATATTTAAGAAATTAATGTTATTATTCTGATGTTAGTTTACATTCGATCAGGAAATTTTACAATCCACCGGTGTTTGTGTGTTGCCACAATGTGAAATCAGCCAGAAAGAAACCCGTATGTACTATATAGGAATTTGTATGTTGTACATAATGTTGTAAATAGATGTGCATTCACGAATGTCTCATAAGTCAATTTTTTCCTCTGGGCGACCGGTTTCAATGCCTCTCCGCTGTGCGTTTCTTACCTATGACTTGTTTGGATGCCGGGAGAAGGTCGGTCGCCACCTGCATAGGGAAAGGCGAGCGGTACGAACTTCCTAGCCCTGATTATAAGGTTAGACTGCATAACCACTATGCGTAATGTGTGCCCAACACTTGGGAATTGTGACCCTGACTGCCAATCCAACTTCCGAGCCTATTAATTGTTACATTTGCTTGCTTACAGTGGACAAACCTACAATCTGCAAGTCCGTTTGGGCTCCACCCGGAATTCGAAACACCCTCTGGATAAACCAAGGAGCCAACATTAGTAGCTCCGTGGTGTTTTCTTTAAGGCAATACACCGAGGTCAAAAGTCCCCCCCCCCCCTTCGTTTCGGGTGGAAGTGAATACGCTAAATATGCACGCTCAAATGTTCGGCATCTGGTGTATTTTATAAAGGGAATAGCCAGCAGAACTTTATTTATATTTGCTATGTTTATAACAACGGCCGTTTTCAAAGATGTTGATTTATAATTGAGAGATTGTTAATTATTAAGCACAGAAATATTTTGTCGATATTTTCTTGTTCGCACCCCCGCACCCTCTCCCCCCAAATACATCACGTTTTGATATGTACACTGTAGTGTTTCCAGTGCTTACTTATCAGTGACTGAAGGTTATTTGCTTATAATTGTTTAAGAAAGATGTAAACAACATGAGAGAAATTATGTGGTTGAAGAATAAGAAGAAAAATAAGTTATAAAACTATTAACATATATCTATAAATATTCAGCAAGTCAATCATCTTTAAAATCTCTGTTTGTACTCTAAGTATGCAACTCAGCCAAGTACGACCATTTGGGAGAAAAGCATAATTAGCCTATGCTAAAAGACTGTTCAGTTTTATAGTAATTCATATTGGTGATATCCATCAAAGAATATTCTATTATTACTTTATATATACATTACCAATCAGGTACATTATTGTGACTTTGTCTAATTTCCAAGTCACGCGTTTCTTCTTTTCCGCGGTGTAATGAAATTCGCACGGCGTAACCTTTCTTCCGGATGATTCACCCGCCAGGTAGTCGAACAGAAGCCCTGTCTAGCCGCTTGTAGTAACAGCTCTCATTGCACATCACAAAGTTATCACTAACTTACTCGGAGCACAACTTTTTTGTTGCTACAAAAGCGCACTCAACGCTTAGCAAGAAATTGACCGTGATCGACAGCTGTAGGGTGCATTATTAGCTGTCAGGGTCTCGTCAAGTAACTGGCCCATCAGGTAGTGAGAACGCATTACCGTTACAAGCAATTGCTACTGGTTCATTTGGCTCGTTTTCAATGTATGCACAGATTTGATTCTTTCTTTGCAAGTACTTCATTTAGAGAAGTATTCGATAATGTGATTCTGTACGGATTTAATCATTATGCTCAGAACATAACTTTCATATGACGCGGTTTTGTTGCCGCTCGGCAAACGGACAGCGACTAAGTATGGAAAACGCGTACAAAGAGAGCCGCGAGGCAGGACGAACGTCAATCACAAGATGGTTTTTCAACAATATTGACTACTTCTTCCATGTGGATGCTCACTTGTTCTGTAAATTTCCACAGAATGTTCGATAATTCTCTAGAGGTGCGGAGAAGGGAAACTTCCGGGATATTTTAGCTATTTGTCGATTGCGGCTTTCACGATCAATCTGAGTGAGAAAACTAACACGTGTATTTATCTCTGTTTATATCTCCAAATGACGCCAAACTCTTGATCAGCTTAAGCTCATAATAGTAAGAATTATATATTTTACATTTCATCCAGAAAGAATGAAATCACCATTGTCATCTTTAATAAAAAAGTAATTTCACGGAGAACCTTGCAGTATTGAGGTTTACGATGGAATTAATCTGACAGTAATTGATGGCTTTCATTATGGATACAATCACACATAATTTTAAATACTATAAAGGTGAGCATATCGCGATAGTACTGCATAAACTGTTTAATGCATACACAACACTTAGAGTTTTAAGAGTGTCCTACTGTCTTTATTCTTCTGTCTAGGTGTTGAAATTAGACAAGGAAGTTGTATACTTTTGTATGCAAACTTGTCAGAACTTGCTATACTGTTAATGTTATTATTTTAAAAAATTCCTTCTTTTCTTTCTTACTTCCTTTCGTTCTTTCTTTATTTATGTAAGTCCATTGTTTTTGCTTGATTTTGTTTCTTTGTTTCCGTCGTTCTGAGTTGCTCTTATTTGTAGAGGATACAGGTCATTTGCCATTTCCAAAACTGCCTACAAAGCTATCATTTCTAAATAAGTGAAAGTAAATAGTCGGTTAAATAGTAAACATGATGTACATAATTAAGCTTTCACGGCCGGCGTTAATCCAATAAAACGTATTGTCCGTGCTTGTGGGCCGACGGTCGGTCGAACGGCATTCCAGCGAGTACCATCTGAGGATGCTCGTCGGAGATATGAGCGAAACGTCGGGAGAATTTTCATCCTTTGGACCACGGCCCGCAAGCCCGGGAAACACATTACATTGGAGTAAACATTTATTTAGGTTTAGTATCTTCCAAAGATACGACAGGGAAATTAAAAAAAGAACATATGTATGAATATATGAATACATTTTCGATACTATGGCTCAAAAACCGCACAAAGATTTTAAATACATTATTAAATTAGCGTATGTTTAAGTTATACCTTTATGTAAAATGTGTGCCTGCATAATCTGAGTATAGCCCATAGATTCATCTTTATTCTGGATAACATTTGTGTAACTAGTAATCCGTAAGAAATAGACGAAGTGTTACTACACAAAAATGTAGATATTGTTAAAACACACAAAATATATCTGTGTTTTGAGATCAGTATTTTCTAGTTACTCGTTCGAATTTTCAAATATATTCATCTCAAATAGGAATCGTTATTCGTTTTGTCCTATTCTTGCAAAGAAAATGAAACTGTAGAGCCAACACATTGTGGCTAGCTCTGACAAAGTTTTTATAACGTAAGCTTACTTATTTCTCCTATTCCCATTGCCCCTACAATGAAATGAAAACATGAAGTAGGAGAAATAAGCATTTCTAAGAATAGTTTGTACAGAGTGAGCAGAAAATGTCATGTGAGTTCTGCACATCAGATTGCTGTTTTATCTACACTAATTGTTTATCTAGATAAAACTTAAAAAAGGAGTTTAATGACACATTTCGTGGTGGAATTAAGAAGAATATATGAAGCCAGGTCAATGTTAAAATATTTAAAATGAGATGTTAAATGCTGGTCATAAAATTCCATTGTCCATACACGATATTGTGAGAAGCAATTAGATGGCACAGTATTTAAAATGGATAGAATAGTATTGGAAATTTCAATCCAATAGTTGAAAAACTGCAATATCTAGAAAAAAAAAAAAAACATATATATAATTATAATTTTCGTCTGCATGTTTCAAAACACTGTGTTTAAATGCTAAGTTTAGCATCAATCCCAGTTTTAATTTTTAAGTTCTGTTTATACACTCACATAGATATATACAAACCTATATAGCCACACTCGTCATCTCTCTCCCTCTCTCTCTCTCTCTCTTGCTCTCTTTCTCTCCTTTTACTCAAATATGCCCGGATAAACCTTTTTGTAAAGTTGACTTTCTTTTGGTTTAGGAATTGGATTCTCAAGCAAGCATTTCTACTGAGGTATTGACGTAGAATGTTTCCTGAAAGGCAAGGTTTCCTCTATTAATAAAGTATGCAGTAATGAAAGCGAAAGTCTATTTCTTAGAAAAATTGGAACTCAACACCAGTATTGCGTTTTTCTTAAATTAAGGTTTAAATTTAAGTCTGAGCGAAACCAGGCAAGACTTTACAATTTGCGTTTCTAGCTACAATGCTTCTTATTTATATTACAATTTAAATTGCTTTACAAAATGTAATTTTATTGTCGCATATTTAAACTTCGTGGCTGAATTACATTCTCACATTTCAAACAGTTTTTTTTTTTCGTTGCAGATATATTTGTAAACGTTCTGATAAAAGTGTCTGATAAATTTATTGACATGTGGAGAGTAATCATTTCAGTGGGGAGTACACACAAAGAAGAATTTCATTCCCTTGCCAAATTGCGAAACCCGAAATTGCGTTGAGAATCATAAGCTACCACTCGGCGAAAATATGAAATGAGGTGAGTGAAGTGTTGCATTTACATGACTTTCTCATTCAACCATATTTTTTTATCTTCTTCTGGCCTACTTCTATAGTTTAACGAAATCTCACTTTTCTATGTATTCAAGATAATTTAAAGAAACATTTGCAGAAATACTATTTCCTTGTTAATTAAAAATAGATACAGGAAACGGATTCTTTAGTCAGATGTTTGTAAACCGGTTGGTCTAGAATTTCCATACTGTTTCCACGACATTACAAAAAGCAACTGAAAAGCTATAACGTTTAGAAAATTTGAAAGCCATAATAGCGAACACCTCGTAAAAGCTTATGACACACAAAATTTTACTTCCATTAAATAGTGTGTTTTTATATTTTATCTCGTATAGTTAAAGAAAATCTGTTGCGAATAAATATAACTGCAGGGACTACTTTCATAAAATTTATAACGCTTATATAAAAACTAAAGCATGCAAAATTAAAAAAAGAAATGATTGTTTGTAGAGAGTGGTTTGGGGTGGTATTAAGTACGTAGTGGAATAAGTAACAATTATTGTTGGAGTTCTGAAAACCCCTGTTTCCAGTAAAATGTTTGTATATAATTTTCCCATACAACACTTTCGTTACTTATTTTAAGTACCTACGAGCAAATTAAAACTGATTCGAAACTGAAAGATTTGTACCAAAGCCAGAAGGTTAAATAAATTATATTTCTCGGCAACGGCAAGCTCGAAACCGCAGAGAAAGTTATGACATACAATTATAAAACCCATGACCGCAGCTGGTGCAGTTAGCTCGTTGTTGCACCAAGTCTGTTACATGTTAATTAAAGAGAGTGGATATTAATGAAATTGTATATAATAGTAAAAAGCTTTACAGCGGTGGAAAATACATTATAATTCCCAGTGACGTGTACAACTGCAGAAGTTATTTCCAACAGCAGGAGAATTGTTCGGCTTATAGGCGGGCATTTTGATTCCAAGGGGAATATATGAGAGGCTTCTAACCCAACATATCCTAGAAATGATACACATCCATTCCCTTTCTCTATAAATACCTGCAATGTGTGGAGCAAGTATTTATTTCACCCAAATTCTATATTGAAGTACACTTAACCTGCCACTTCACTCACAAATTATTCTCCACCCATTGTTCAAAAAGTTTTCCACAACATTTTGTTCTCAGAAGTTCTTGCTACAATATACAGAGCAGTTAGATCTTTACTTGATTTAACAGACACTTTATGTGACTTTTATGTATTAAAATTTTCCATGCCTTAGTATGGTAGTTATTCAAAGGTCAAAAATTGAAGAGGACTTCAAAAGGTGTCTGCATAAAATTCAAGATGTAGGCACACCTTATCAATTTAAAACAACTTATGTGATCCCCTCAAGGGCAGAAAGTGTATTCTAATACACCTTATTTATTAAAGAAGTGGTTTCAAGATGCAGGTTTTACAATTCATCTCGGTATACATGAATGATTTATATTTAAATCTTCTTTAACCTTTACATATCATGTACACAATTTATTACTGCTCTTGGAGTAGCTTATCTCTTCCCCTTATATTTAACATTTTGTTGTATGCATATTGAGAAAGTCTATTACTTCTTATATTTGTTTCTCTTATATACTCATCCTTACTCTCTCTCTTTAATTGCTCTACTTTTTTTAACCATTTCAACCTTATTTTTCCCTCAGCATTTTCCTGTTTTCTGTATATTTTCATCTCTACTTGACTTAATCTTCCTTTTAGCTCTAATGGAAAATGTCTCCATTTCTCCACTATTAAGTCCTCTTTTCCTTTTTCCAGTATCATTGCATTCCTCAATGTAAGGCTAATTATAACACAATCTGTTTATATTTAGTGGATCTCTCCTTCATTTGTGTCCCTCCTAAGCTACCTATATAGGCAGGTGCTCTACCAACTGAGCTACGAGGCCAGCCTCCATTAACTTTGCTTAGCCCCATAACTAAAAGAGAACCCTCCACGATGTCAAATGGAAACGGTAACCCTTGTAATCCTTTATTATTAATGACTATTAATATATATTACATCTTTCTAAGCAACATCTATTATTCAAAACAGGTATTTTATGTCTTCTATAAGTACATCTAGTAATTTTACCGGAAACACACTTTTTCGAACCATCCGAGTCAACAAATTTAGAAAAAAATTAGTAAGTTCGTGTGTATGTTAGTGTGAGAAATAAAACAGTATAACTCAAGAACATAACGTAAAAAGTATATCTTGAAAGGTTTAATTTCATTATCCTCAAAAGTTACAGCATAAAGTTTTCAAGAAAAAAACTACTAATTGATCTAAAGATTATATTTACTTATACTTTTGAAAAAAGGGCCTTAAGGATTTGGAATAAACTGCTATTTGTTAAACATATTTGCAAAACAAATAAAATTTTTATTTTTAATTTTTGGAAACAGTCTGTGAAATCTCTTCTTTCAAAAGCTATAAATATAAGAGACAGAACGATCTTAGCACACACATATTGTAGATCGGGTTAAACTTCACGCGTTATGTGAAATGTGATATTTGCTAGACGTTTTCGTTTTCGAGAAATTATTGGTTAGTAATGTGAATTTCTGTTCAATCTGCAGTGAAACTTCCAATTAAGATAAAGGAGATAGCAAAATATGCATTTCTTTGAATTTATATGGCATAAGTATTAAAATAAACGACAGTCGATTGAAAAACTCATGTGACTATAAAATATAAGAATTTTTTTTAACAAGAAAGCCTGAAGTTTGTTGGTAAGTTGTAAGCTTGTTGTAGGTAAGTAAAGTTATGAAACACTCTATAACACCGGGTGGTTAGCACGATATCATCAAAGGGACACCAAAACGCTAATTGTTCGCTTGTCAGCTTGACATCAGAGAACCCTACAGACAATAACGGAGGGTGGCCGCCTGCAGGCGATGTCAAGACCATCAATCAAAACGCCTTTTGTTGCGTTGTCGCATTTGAAAATTTTCCCCTGGTCCCATAACAAGTATCATAAAAATATGATACCTTTTGTCGATCCCCGGTATGGCGATGACACATTGAATAATTGCTACAATATGACCACAGATGTCATTTCATATGTTACCGCCAACAAAAGAACCTCAAATAATAAATTACAATGTTTGCAGCTTTTAAAAAACACTCCTTCACCATTATAACGTTTAGTGGACTGGAGAAAATGAATATAGAGTACTTTTGTCACTACAGTTTTGTAAATATATAACAAGTACTTTGTATATGTACATACACTTTATATATAAGCTTTATTACATAAATATCATTTATCTGGGCCATTTAGAAAAGCTGGCATATGACTCACCATATCACCACATGGCAATGCATTGAAATAGTTATAGGTATATTTCAGAGGGTAACATCTCAAACACTCCATCTTATGGAGATTTATTGTGGCTGCTACCTAGAGGAGGAATGGATGAAGTGAAGGAACCACAGGAAATGGAGGAACCATACAAATTTCAGACTCGAAAATCCGTCGCATGCTGGATTAACCATAAGGCGATTATGAGCCATCTGTCAACCACGCAGACCACCTGCAGCATTATTTACTTTGAAAAAGCATCCACGGGAACTATTTGGCACCACAAATCACTACGAAACCTAGAGTCATACCTGAAAGGTGAGAAAGAAGCGAATGGAAGGAAAATTATGGAAAGGAGGTCCAGGTACATGAAACCCATCACAGGATTCGCATAGTCAGCAAAGTAAACAATGAAAAAAACAAAGCGTAGAGTGGGTGGTCTATGGGGATGGGATGGGATGTCATTTTGGAGGGGATTCGAGACGTAGGCCACCAAGATGGTCCCATTGTTCCTATGGCCCTAAGTGGGGGCACCGGGAAGAAGTATGAGGCGAAAGAGACATAGGGCGGCCGACTCAAGGAGCCACGACAGAACAGAGGACAGGGTTCTTACAATTTACTTGGATAGACTTCCCCCGACAGGATAGGACAACGAACCCGGTCCCCTGCCGTGGGACGGCAACGAGCCCAGCAGCCGAGCCATAACGGTCCCAGGCAAGCGATCCGAGCCCCAAAGTTCCCTTGCTGGTGATCCCGAAATGGTCCCAGCCGAGGAGCTAGGGCCGGCAACCGACCTACCGGAGGAGGAAGTAGCTTTCCTCAGCGCATATTATCCTGCCATGCAGCGCCGAGACACCCGCCGACACTTCTACCTTGATGAGAGATGATATAAAATGATAATGGAGATGAAGTGGAGGGACACGAAATTCAGGGGATGTAATTAACCTACGCAGCATTAGCCTATCGACCCGGCAAAACTCCCGAAAAAAAACCCATGGGTCAGGTAGGTCGGTCATGGGAATCGAACTCGAGCCTCCCGAATGCGGGCTACAGAAGAAACAGCCTGAGCCATCCCGCTCGGTTGGTCTATGGGAGTCGAATCTGAGACCTCTGGAATACTATTCCTACATTTAACCTGGAACCATCTCACGCGTATGCGTACTTCCATGCAGTAATAAAACGACCGAGAGGAAGGTTTCTGGTAAAATATGATTCTCTTAGCTTACCACATAACGTTTTATGCTTTACCTTCGATGTATTTGTCAAAAAGGATATGAAGCTGCTACGAGAGTCACTAGATAAATTGAGACAAAAGGAATGGATATTCACAGAACTGTTTCGCATATCCCAGTTTGTCAAACGTTTCCGTGACACTGTATGCAGTGCTCCATCATCTAGCACCACTTCTTGAAAGCGTCTGCGCCCCTCAGTTTCCGGCAATGCAGATAACTCTTCGTATGCTGAGACTGCCTTTCCGGAGTTAGAAAACCCATCACTTTGGTTTCGGTTATTTACACTAGGGAACAGAACTATAGGGGGATAAATCAATAATTTTGCCCAGTCCGTTGAAGAAATTCAGCGGTGTGAGCTGTTGCCTATCATGGTGTGACAAAATGCCTTGGATACTTTTCGTATAGTTTCTGAAACACTTTCGGGAGGCAAAGTTCTGCAGAAATTTTTTAGTAATAGTTCTTTTCTCCGAGAGGAGCACGCTTAGTCGTGATGCTGGATTTCATCTCAGCTCCTCTTGGAAACCGGCTTTCAAAATGGAAATCCGTCGACTTAAAGAACAGATCTATACAGCTTAGTAATCAAGTTAAGTAGTTACGTTTCTTTGACCCAATTAATTTTTTATACTCAGGCCATCTCCTGACCTGACATTTCATTTACTGAAAAAAGTATCATGCGAATATTGGTAGTGTTTTGTCTTAATTTATATTTGTGTTATATCCAGTAATTCATTTGTGGTTATAACATTTAATAAATATC
The DNA here is from genome assembly GCA_030765055.1 of Mantis religiosa. Lineage (NCBI taxonomy): Eukaryota > Metazoa > Arthropoda > Insecta > Mantodea > Mantidae > Mantis > Mantis religiosa. The sequence goes on along the minus strand of CM060957.1, from coordinate 146,179,565 downwards.
CTGATGATGGGAGAGATGTACGCTCCAGAAACGACAATTTCTAATCGTCTTTTCACCTGGCTTGATTCCCGAGAAGAACTTGAACAGTTATTTGATTTCTCTGCCCAGAGGTCCACGTGACCACTTATGAAGAAGAAAGAGAAACATTTGTATTCTTGCACACCTTAAACGCCTAACTTTGACAAGCGATTGATTATGAGGGAGCATCCAGGTGGAGAACTGGCCTTTTGTTTAAGGGTTGTGTAGATGAATCTATTTTTCGACATATTAAATCCTGCGGGACATTTAGTGGTTAAATATTTGCAGAATTGCTTAGCAGTACTATTCTACCCTATGCAGGACATCCAACTTGAACTTTTATTTTACATCAAGTTGCGCATGAAAATGATTAAAACACTTTGTGAACTAATCGGTGCCACTTCAATTTTCTTATGGCTTAATCTAGGACATTGCCAGTCATTGGTTCCACGGTGTTAATATTCTTCTTTCTCTACTATTGTTGGTCTGTTACTCTTCTCTCCGTTTCTAAGATCCTGACATCCCTTTTAAATCCCCAAAGCCTGCGGAACACAATATAAGTGAAGGAGAAAGTTTTCCAAAATCCCCCCTCAAACGTTCAAGTGACAGCGTTTCATTTAAGCCACGTTTGAAAACGTAAATATGATTGCTGGTGGCCCACAGAACGAATTAGCCTAGTTTTCTTGATTTTACATCATTCATGCTGCCTGAAATTAGTTACTACAGAACAATATCAACAAGGTTTTGGTAAATGAATGTGAATTAGATATCTATTGAATGTTGAATCTATTGAATGTTATTTACAAGTAACAAGCTAAATATCGAAAATTAAACTGTCAAATAAAATATAATATTATCAAAGTGAGATGGCAATAATTATCGCTTACATGTAATTATAGAGCTCGACATAAGTACTGTTCTTTCAAAACATATTCTTGGTAATGACTATCGTATTTCACTAGTTATATAAATGTTTCTTCACTTATGTACGTAGTGACACGGCGGCTTCAAGGGGCGGATTGAAGGGAACAGGACAATTGACCGAATCGAAGGTATCAATGACCGCTAATTTTGTCCAGAAATGCAATCCAATACAGATATGAATTAAGATTTTCCTATTTTAAGAATAATATTTCTGCAGTTAAACCCTATTGACAAAGGGCACGCAGCAACAACATTCAGGCTGAAACACAGCGCGCCAACAACGACAGACGAATGGACAGACTGCAAGGTTGTGTGTCAGGCAGTTGTTTGAGTGGTGTTCAACTTTAAGTGGTGTTTCACATTTACTCACTTACCTGAGCTTTCAGTGACACAGTCGGGTTTGGTAGAGTTGTAATATAGCCGTGACAGTTCACTTATGATTCGATTCGACAGCTCGGTTATGTTTGTCACTGTCAACAGTGACTTCATTGTAATGTTAATATGACGTCAAACATCTAGAAGAAAAATCGATTGTGATTAGCAGTAGCTTGTTTTTCCATTTCTTACAAAATAAATTGGGTGCGGTGTCTTTTAAATTGGACGTTGAATAAAATATATTTATATTTTGGATTTAAAAAGAGTTACGGTGTAAATTTTAGATACAGTAGACCAAATAAGCATTTTTGTGCATTCTGTTTCGTCCTGTATATATTTAATGACAGAAATAACTGTTCAAGGAAACTGCAGCGAAAATATGGTATACGAACAGTCCACACTCTGATTTTTTGTGCACTCAAGACTCTATCTACCCTTTGAAATACTTGTCATTATATGTAGTTCCTGTTACTCGGGCTAAACATTTGTAAGATGGGGTTATTGTATATTCCTTGCAAGGAGAATCGGTATAGTGACATGTTCTAAGAGTTTTTGCTATGTAATGGTTTTCAAATGAAAAATGCATGACTGCCTATTCCATAAGAGCATAACTCAAACCATTAACGTGAATTATCATAGGTAATGTTACCAGCGGTTTTGAAATTACCGATAAATTCACGAACGACGATGTTTCGAGGGAATTTATTTAGGGAATTTCAAAACTAGAGTTGCATTTGTAGAGACTATTTCACGAATAACAGAAACTGTTAAAAGCAATAAGACTAGTTATTTGATTCCCTAAATCACATAGGCTTACATTAGCACATAAACGAAACTTAACCTCACAAGTCACGGCATACAAGATTAATAGTTCTTACAGACCATGCACAAGTTAACACTGATGAAAGTAACTTTGTTGTTAAGGCCGTCGGGTGTTTAGCTGCAGAAAATTGTTCAAACTGTTTCCAGACGTATTTCCTATTTATTTCTGTATTCTTTTGCTTTACTTCCTGAATTAAAATATTTATTTCGCTTCTTGTCGCCTGCCGAAATCTTTCAGCCGCCATGTTACTGTGTGAATCTCGCACTTGTCTTCACTGCCCAAGTGATCGTTGTACCCAATAGTAAAGGAACATGTGATAATTGCTGAGCGATAATTGTGCATGGTGTACAGTTATCCCTTTAGAGATGAGCGATTGATCGGTATTTTGAATACTATTACTTGGTTGGTCTATACAAGGATAGTGACGTATGTTTGAAATAGTTTCCGAAATGAATGTCATAAGAAATAAATCATTAGATTGTTTTAACGAGTTGTGTGGTATGATTTCGTATATCTCTTACAGTTACAAGTTGTGCAAAGGTCATTCATACTAAAGATGACTTCAGAGGCGTACCCAGGAAACACAAAATATAATATCACTTGCAATAAAGGAATAGTTAGCGAATAACATTTTAATAAAATTGGAAATGTCTCTTTTTTGGAAAAACATACATTTTTTCTTAAATTTGCCTACATAATAAAATGTAGTTCAGGTAGGAAGATTTTCTTAACAAAATTTTATGTCACATTCTTGCAGAATGGTGAACTAAATTAAACGAATAAACAATAGTTTAAGTTATTTGACGGAAATCAACTGCTCCTTCAAACTAGCAGTGTGTAGGCTTAAGTTTCGGTTAGGTAGAGTCAAACTGAAAAATTCAATGTCACGTCCGGGATTCGAACAACGAATCTCCTGGTTTCCGTCCAGTCGCTCTTACCCATTAAGCTACCATGTCCAACGTGTCGTCGTGGCATTAAATTCTCCAATTGACCATATGAGTCATATTTATTATTATATATGTTTTATTATATTTATCATATTTTATTTTTTGAGTTATTCAACCTTAGTCATAAAAATTTGGGTCCGCCTCGGTAGAGTAGATAGTAGCGTGTCTCCCTCACGTTAAAGAGGTCCCGAGTTCGAATCTCGGACAGGGTGAGTTGCCTGGATAATGTTTTTTTCAGGGTTTTCCATTATCCTGAAAGGCGAATGTCGGGTAACTCTAAGCTCAATGGACCCTGGGCTCATTTGAGCATCATTTCACCGATTCCATTCATCGTCCGATATGACTTAACGTTGGAGGACGTAAATTACAAAGAAAAAGAAATGGGTTGACTAATGCTGCTATAAATAGAAATGTATTTTTTTACATACTGTATATAGTGAAATTATATAGCAGTTATATGCCGAAACTGGTGCATTAAATATCCATAAAATATTTATTTACTGGAGGTTCAATTTTCAGTTGATTGGTCCTTTGAATATCTTGATCAAATAAGTATTTTTGGGCTGTTATGGTTTTTCACTTATGTGTTTTGTTTCACAATTTTAGCTAACAAAAGTAACTCAAATACTTAATACGTTATCCCTAACATTTTTAGAGACTACGACATTTTCTGAATTGGGAAACACTTCCAAGGGAAGGGCTGGAAGGAGGCTGGATTGTAAATCTGATGTTTAAATCGCATTTCTGTTCATGAAAATTGAACAGTTTCAATCAAATTACATCTGTAAGAAGTACAGGCCAGAAAATTCAGCATAAAAAGCCTCTTGATAATTGCACAATTTCTTCATGGGAGTCGATTTAATTAAACAATTTGAGATTAAAACGGCAGCCATAGAATATGGGTTATGGGAGTTATTATAAGTGCAACTTCCGGTTATACCATACATGCTTTGAACATTACTATATATTTACAGCAGCATGACTCAGTGCGATACGGGAATTCCTTAAAACCTTACACATAAATTATTCGGAATTCTAAATGCTTAAAGTTATACAAACCTGAAAAGGCTGTGCTCTACCAATACCTCCATTTTTGTTATTTCTTATGGTTTCATATTTGTACAAATTAGGTAAATATCAAAATGTGGTATGAAAATCAAACGATATTCACAGAAAATACGAGATGTGTATACATTTTAGCATTAGTATAAATCTCCTTAAACATTTAGCGTTAAGGTTATGTTAACTATTTTATAAAATAAAATATTGCTGGAGAGGTAGTCTTAAAATTCTTCATTACAGATTCCCAAAAGTCACAGAAATTTTTGGGTGGAGTATAACACATTACTATCTGATTCAAGATAAAATAAAGTGAACGCTCATATAAAGACCTAAACTTAAATAGAAATTCAGCATCGTAAGAAACTGTGCTCATCATTTGGAAAAACAATCCTGTTAGTTTTAGTGTATAATTTAATATGTAATTACGATATCCAAACAGTTGTCTTTTATTTTTGTTCTTTCCAAGTAACCAAGTCCATATTAACTAATTTCCGATCAGCAATACTTACAGTCTAAGTAATACAATTGAAAGAAGAATCGTCACCAAAATAAAACTAAACGTCTTCAATGTGCCTGTTTGACCCACCTTGACTTGCTTTGATGATAACGAAATTATTTTTATTTTCCAGTTAAACAAGAGTTACCAACAAATGCTGAAGGAATACACGGATCAGCCCAGACGCAGATGGGTGTCAGTGATTATGTTGGAAGAGGAAATAGATGGCGGTATGTTCCAGTATGGCAAGATGAGACTTCAGTGCATAGCCACCATGTTCGACTTATACCGCTCCCAGAGTGAAGTTCAACTAGAGGAGGAGAAGCCTAGACTCGCCTCTGTGCTGGGTACAAGGGAGTCCTCATTAGGTCAGTAAAATACTTATATTGTTTCAATTGTTTTATATTCGCATGACTTTCTTACCTCTAACAAGTTTTTTATAAAACTGTATTCTACTTCTTTTTAACCCTAGGTTTGGCGCGTGGAAGATAGGTATCATCCAGTGCCTTTCTCCTAAACGTTTTACGAAATCTGTTAACACTACGCATTCGTGGCTCTGTGTCCTTTCAGATGAATCTTTAGTCAGTCTAGCTAGAACATCTGCTCTCGAATGTTGTGTTTGTAGTGAACTAATTTTGTCATATGGATGGCCATTGTTATCCACGCGCCCAATCGCATTCCATTGTAAGTACCTAGTTGTTCATTATAGCGTTTCCGTTTCAAAGTATTGTTATCATTTTTTGGGCACAATAAACAGAGATTCTCTTACAAGCGATTGTTGCTGAGCTATTGTTGCCTGGAGGATGGCGAAATGACCTTGTATTTTGTTATTTCACTATGAGAAAGAAACGATTTTGGTTTCTATTGAGATGCCTTAGCTTTGACGATATAAAAAAGTAGAACTTAGATGGAGATACATAGACAAGCTAGCACCAACCTTCGAATTTTTTGAACTTAAGGATAAACATAAATATTAAAAGCAGAAGCATTATTAACAGTGAAGTATTCTTCATATTTAAGTTTGAATTTATGAGTCACTATGTTTACACTCAGTCTTCACTTACTTGTTGTTGTATAATTGAAACGTTTTCAAGATCATTCGATCTCATCATCAGCTGTTTGGTGACTAAGTGAACCTCCTCTTCTTCCACTACTACGGAGCTCCGATCACTCTGCTGTAGCTATCTAGCTACATAGGAAAAACCAAGAGAAACTTGTTAACCAGGCAAAAAGAACACCAGAGGAACATTAAGTTGAAACAAACAGAAAAATCTGCAGTTTCACACCATTTTTGGACAGAAAACCACAACATTGGCCACAACAACTGTTAAAATCTTTAAGTACACCCATAGAATTGGATATTTTGGAAAAAATATTCACAAACAAAAACCGTGATAAAGTTATAAATTTTGAAATCCCGGCATTAAATGAAGTATTAAAACTTAGTGCCCCTAACACCAGATGGCAGAGTGATCGGAGCTCCGTAGTAGTGGAAGAAGAGGGAGGTTCACTTAGTCACCAAACAGCTGATGATGAGATCGAATGATCTTGAAAACGTTTCAATTATACAACAACAAGTAAGTAAAGACTGAGTGTAAACATAGTGACTCATAAATTCAAACTTAAATATTAAGATAAACAGTTTCCAGAAATAAAGTATAATGTGAAAATGTTTGCTCCTGTGGATTCAAAACCAGCACACACCTTGAATCGTATGTGGGAATACAACCTGAAGGTCCCTATCGGCAAAGCAGTAGTTCTCAAAATTTGTTTCGCGATTAGTTGAAAACCTATCAGTATATTTGTAGTGTTTAACGCCCGATTTTACTACATGCGGCACCGCAGGCGGTGACACGATGATACATGAAATGAAGATGGAGAATCGGTGGAATGAGATGGCAGGACAAACCGGAAATCTCGGCGATAGCCCGTCCCAGCGCCGTGTTGTCCAGCATAAATCTTACTTTGCCGTCGCGAGGGATCGAATCAAACGGTCTAACAACTTAGGCCAGGCACGGTCCGAATCTATCAGAGGGACAAATGTAAACATCATTGGTGATAATTGGTTTCCGATCGTACCTTTCTCCAAAACTTTGCTCAATGAAAAGAAACTCGCTCTCCTCGAAACTCTTGGGAAGAACAAGAGAGAAATCCCAGAAACCTTCTTGCCAAATAAACAAAGAGAAGAAAACTCATATCTGTTTGGGTTTCAAAAAGACATGACTGGTTTCCTATTACTCAAAAAGCATTATCATTTTATGGCCTATGCACCATGTCAGAGCAATAGATGAAGAAATGTGCAACAAAAGGAAACCAGAATTGCTGAATTAATATTTAATTAGAATTATACAATGTAATGTAAAGTAGTACTGTCAACAGTTCATTATAGAAGTAAAAAATGCAAATAAAATGTATTAGTTACTTTAACACAAAAAACAACCCTCAAAATGAATTACAATACCTGAATGATACAATCCTCCACGCGCCTAAACACCTAAATTATACAATATAATGTAAAATACTACTGTTAATAATTCATTATAAAAGAAAACAAAAAATCATCTCAAAGTGAATTACACTATCTGGATGATACATATCCTCCATTCGCCTAACACGTAAGTGAAAAGATCGCGCCTACTGCAGGGTTAAAAATGCCCTTGTATACTATATTTTAGTACTTCTATAAGGAAGTTGTAGTGGCATAAAGCAAAAGTCAGATATTTTAATACCTGACATGTAAGTGATGACTTTGAAACACCATTCTGTTTTTCCTGACCAGAAGAAAACCCGAATAGCTACTTACAGATAATGATACAGTATAATGATTTGTAAACTGAAGCCGATAATAAACAGCACAAAAATATATTTTTCATAGTTTATGGGATTTTACAGTATCTACGTCGTTATATAGGATATTGTCTAACTCACTATTTTTGTTATACAAGAGGACTTCTGAGCTTATTTGTAGTTTCTACAGATACATTTATTTTGTACTGCAGATATCTTTAAACATGTGGAATTTTAATCGAAATAGCTAAAGACAAATTTTTCAGAAAACAAACAAGTTTCTGGGGACGGATATTTCCTAAAAATTTACCTTTGGAAAAACTGGTCTTTGGTGTCCAGTTGATATTTTTGCTACTTTTCGTATTTGCTTTGTTCTTTTAACAAAATACGCACAGAAATAGAATTTTCTTTCCAATAATGCAACGCCTTATTCGACTGCCTCGAAATGTTTATTTTCTAAAGAAATCCCCGCAGCTAGTTGTTGGTTGGACTGTCCAACCGTCCATCCGTCGCTACTGACAGTCTGTCGTCAGCCTGAACGATTTTGCTGCGTGTCCACCAAACTCCATGAGGGATTTTATAGGGTGACTTGTTTGAATTTAGGTAGGATGTAGGAAAGTGTAGGAACTTGTTCCTTGTGGCTGTTGTAGTAGAACGCACTATCTGCTATATCTTGCTGTAAATAGTAACACATTCTTTTACTAAATGTAGAGGCCAATATCCTCTTAATGGGATTAAGTGTAGATCAGATTTTGCTGCTCCAGTGTTATCTCGGTTGTCCGCAAGCCATGAAGGGTACTCGATGTCACTGAAGCGGTCGCTCCTGGGGTCGTAATCCCCAAGAGACCTAACCAGGACACCCTTTTTACGTACTTAACGTCCTCCAATGTTGTCATATCGGACGATGAATGGAATGGGTGAAATGATGCTCAAATGAGCCCAGGGCCCATAGAACTTGGAGTTACCCGACATTCGTCTTTCAGGATAAGGGAAAACACCGGAATAAACCTTATCCAGGTAACTCACCCTAACCGAGATTCCAACTCGGGACCTCTTGAACTCAGGCAGACACGCTACCCTCTGCGCTATTGAGGCGGGGCACACGGCACTTTGATGTTGTGCTAAAGTTGCGTAGATCTTTTTTTTGGGGGGGGGGCAGCGTCTAATTTCCATCCTCCACGTTTGTAAGAGATCACGTTTCATGGTCCTAGTACTTCCTGTATTAGTTATAGGTACAAATATAGAACAAAATTTTAAATATTGAATAAAATTTAGCCCTGAATTTAGCATATACTCGAAATTCGCCAAATATGTATGTATTCTATCGCTTTCCTTTGGTTGGTAGAAGAAGCATTGTACTGTAACAAGATATTGTCAGCAATTACGTGTTTCAAGGTTCCCAGCATGAAAAATTTTTTAGAATAGGTCCGTGTGTATTTATCTGTGAACAGTATAGATGAAAAATGAAGTGCAAGATAAATAGCTAATATGAGATTTAAGTAAACTTCCTTGAAGAATGCAATTAATATTTTTAAAAATCACAGCATACCTTGAATTATTGGGGAATAGCCTCTGAGGTTATTTTTTGGGTGACTCTTGTATAATTGGTAAGCCATACAAGAGATAGACAAGAGTTTACGGACTACACAAAAATGTGGATTTTTCTAAATCAAAATTACTGTCAAATAAAAATTTTCCGTGGTATTAGTTTCCTATTTTCGTTGGTTGAATTTCCCATACAATACCCATTATTAGTATAAAGTTGATGGACATTGATGATGTCTTAAGTGAAATTGTATCTGTCAATGGAAATTTGAAGGAAACGTTTCAGCCCTAGGTTTAGGTTACTTCCCATACTTGTTAGTTTTAAAAACCTGGAGAACGGCTCGTTCAGAGAGAACGGACGACATTAGTGGTTTGTGAACTGCAGACTTCTCGAATTTGTGCCTACATTACCACGGGGTTGTTTCGGTCGTTATTATGTGTTTAGATTTCTTTAAACCGCTAAAAAACCATTCTTTTGAATCGCGCGGTATCATGCAAAGTATCTACACAGATGTCCAAAGCCAGCATACACAAATCACTTTAAATGTTACTTCATGATGATACGCACAGACACCTACAATAAAGTCTATATCTGCAAATGTTTATTTTGAAAGATGAAGTGTACAGAAAAACAAGTTTTTAACTTTCTACAGCACACATGAAGTACACATCCAAAAAAATCTGTGTCTAGATTTGGTCAGAAATGCAATTTTGAGGCAACCTGAATAAAAGCGAACTTTTGGAAAAACTTTGTTGTGTGTGTGTGTGTGTGTGTGTGTGTGTGTGTGTGTGTGTGTGTGTGTGTGTGTGTGTGTGTGTGTGTGTGTGTGTGTGTGTGGAGGGGGGATATCATAACTCAAAACTACTAACTTAAATGTGTCGCAATCTTTATTTAATTCAAGTATTTATAGGGATACAAAATAAGATTTTCCAGAAAACTGGTGCAATATTTACACTTTCTTATTGTTAAGAATGACCCATGATACCTTAATTATAATTAAATGCCACATGTCTAGAAAGCACTTCTTACTACACAAAACCTGTAGATCTTGTTAATGCATACAATTTGACTTTAATGTTTATCTGTCTCCGTAGGGGAGGGGATCCGTCCCCTTCAGGTGCGTGGTTTGGGCGCTGCGGACCCCTAGCACTCGTGGTACCTCTGACGTTACTAGAGGAACCTCGGGCCGAACATTCGAGCCCCTCCCGTAATGGGAGTTGTTCGGATTGGGTTGGACTCGAGTGGGCAGTGGTTCCCGATACCCGTGGGAGCTCGGTTACGTCTCCGGACGGGGTTGAGGGAAGCCATTAATATTCCCGCTTACTAGCCAGCATAGCTAGTGCAAGGTGTGCTAGATCACCAGGCGGCCCCACAGAGGTCATATCGGTAGCCTTCCCATTTTGGAGTTGCCGCGCGTAAGTGGCGTATCCATTTCCATCCCATCTTGAGTCCACAGGACCAGATGGGGGGGGGCCTTGTTATTAGGCCTTGCGCCGGACTCCCTTTCGGGACAGTTCGGTAACTCCCTGGTAGAAGGAGGCCCTCTGGCATGAATTGAAAAATTGTCTATATTTCTGTAAGTGTTCGTGCAAGCGAACCTTTGCCCATTTGCACCATAACACAAATTCAAAAAAATCAGTTAACCCAAATTCAGTATTTAAGTAGCTATCTCTGCTTAAGTTCGGTACCTTGAATTTTCACAGAATAGTAATTGATGTCCTCAGCATTCCGGTGACTTTTTCATAATTGGTAAGCAGTTTGACAAAATCTGGTTGTATAATAAATACAGATCATGTAAAACCACTTATCTCTGGTCAAGTAAAATGCGTTTTACGTTACTTTATTTCTTGGACGTACAAAAAGAAAGGAATGTATGAGCTATTAGAAAGCGAAAAGCTGCTAAAGGATTTGATTATTTCTGGAAAACTACTCCAACCTCGTGTTCTACATGTACTACAAGAAAATCAACAATGATATAGTTTCTGGAAACTTTTATGTTAACTAGCATGACGTGCATAGAGGGCATAGAGTAGAGAATCAATTTTATTTTGGCTGTTCAAAGAAGATTGCCTAAGTGTCGTATAATTTTTAAGATTTTGAATTTATTGTTACTTTGTTCCCACTTTCTCATGTTACCAATAAGGAAATATGTAATTAGAATGTTTCTACAAACGTTCAACTGTGTTAACATAAGCTAGAAGAATACTTTTGTGCAAGAGTGAGTAGAGAAAGTCATGTGAGAGTATAGATCGTATGGCTTTTCTGAGTTGTGCATGGGCTTTCAAAGCTATCACATAGCGACTGGAGTGGATATTGACATGGCATGTAGGCTCGCTATGAATTGAATTCTTGAAAGTAGGATTTAGCAGAAAGTCGGGCAGTTTCCAAGAAATGAAGCTTTTTAAAACCATCTCTCTTCGTCCCCCCTCCACCTCTGAACCCAAAAGCGCCTTTTCCTGCTACACAATTTCCATATTCGATCTCAGATTTCTCCCTTTTTTAAAAAATAACTCTTCAACCACACTCGCGTATTACACCCCAAACCTAAAGAACTGTATGGCCAACTTTACCAACTGATATTTAAATTTCCCTCCCTTCGCATATCTTGAAGCCTTTCCATATACCTCTCTCACAGATCTCCTCATCCCCCCCCCTCGCGGTATTATATAAGGAAGATAAAGGAAGGTCGTTTGCACATTTATGGCTAGTTCAAATTATAATTTATGAAGCGCTGAAAACCTTTTTTCCTTTTTTTATTTCCATCTTCTTTCTTAGTAACGAACGAAAAAATAAATCACGGCACTGCTTCCCCCACTTTTTTTAATAAAACAGTTGAGGATCTGTTGCCAGTGGATTCTATTACGTGGTTTATTTTGGAATGCAAAGTGTCTCATTAACCCAAAATGGGAATCGATTAAGGATTTTAGGATTGTATGGAATGTGGCTTAGGTTCATTACTGCCATCTCATGATGTACGACGTGTACTCTGCTCAATATCATAGCAATGGAAAGTTCAGCGACCTCTTCAGATTTTGTTTGCTTACCGTTTCTGTTGCCTAACATTTGTAATGAAAACTGCGGTCAATATTCACAAGACGTTTTCCGTTAAATTACCTTTTTGTGTTCCAAAGCACCATAATTCACATTAAAACACTTTTAAAGTGGTTTTATTCCGCATTTATTTGCACATATAATGCAGATAGAAGAATAGACTTAAGTAAAAGTCAAATGTTTAATAGGTGATCGCTTTTTGATTACTTTAAAGTCTCTCTCTCTCTCTCTCTCTCTCTCTCTCTCTCTCTCTCTCTCTCTCTCTCTCTCTCTCTCTCTCTCTCTCTCTCTCTGTACGATCAGGAGAAAAGGACCCAGTTATCGACTTTACCATTTGACAAAACCGTAAATTTTGGAAAATTCTTTTGAGAAACAAGAAACATCTCTGAAATGCTTATCTTTATAAACAATAAACTGTGTTCATTACTGAATTCCATAATTTAGATTATACTAGATTAATTTGCTTTCAGTGTGTTCACTTGTAGCCAGAAAGAACTGTGAACACTGAATACGTCAAGAGGTAGCCGGAACAGTCTATCTCACCAATGTTAAAATAAGAGTTTTCTGGTGAGCTTAGCTCAAGAACCACTGAAGGGATCAATTTGAAACTTTCAGTTGTTATTTAACAACACTTTCACAATTCATTAAAGATAATAGATCTTATTTTGGAGTTTTAATAAAGGATATGTGATTTTTTCAATAAATGTCTCGAGTTTACTTCTAAAAATATTCAAGATTTATTATTTTTAAATTCAAATTTTCACGTATCTTTCAACAAGTACCTTTAAAAACAGTTTAAGTATTGCTTTAATTCTATAAAAAATGTAGAGTTGTAGTTGCAGTAGTTTTATATATGGGCCCACCCAAAGCTTAAAAAGATAAAACAGAGAAAAACAGCATAAAGTTATGTTAGAACTACACCTCAGAATTTCTCCAGAGCCATGTTCTGCATCTTCTTCATCATCAGCATCCTTTCTCTTTGGTTTTCATTTCTTCTGTTCTTTCTTGACCCCATGATCACTTGCTCCATGGTATTATAAATTATTGTGATTAATTTGTTGGGAGAGGCTGGTAAATTGAGCCAATGTCTTACCTGCCTTAATTCCCTTGCCAATGCTTCTCAAGCCAAAGGAAACCTTACATTAACTTCTGCACCACTTTCAATAGTTCTGACTGTTTCAAATGTATATTCTTTATTACACTTTTGGCAACTGAGTGATAATGTAGCTAATAATGCATTTCGTTTCTTGGTGTCCTCTGATATGACAACAATTTTCATTTTCATAAAATTTACACTGTACAAAGTTTCTATATCTACTAACTGAAAACTTGTTTATCTAATATTACTTACCTTACTTAAAAGTTTATCACATTCATCTTCATCAATGAATAAACCAATTTTTTCCTTGAAGAACCAATTTTCAATTAACATTCGTCACCAGTTTTTGAGGTTGGATTTGGTTACCACACTTTTTTCCATTTTAGGTGTAGTAACTCCTTTATTATGTAATGGAAATTACTTAAACTATTTATAGTAGTTGCCATGCCGATTTCTTACACCAAAATTATTGCTTCTTCTTGTCTTGAAAACAGCACTAGTAATTCAAAATATACTAAACAAAGCATGGAAGAATAAACATCAGATGCGCAGATTAATATTAATAGAAAAAAACAAGGACTTCCTTCCTAATAAGGGTGTGCTATGGAACATAGCTCCAATTAGGTTACAACCAAGGAGAGAACACAGTTACGATGGCTAATAGGGGGTGTGGCACACTGTGCAGCCTTTTCAAAATTAGTCTATTTAGGACGTTTAAAAATATGGGACAGGAAAATAAATTTCGTTTTTCAATTCTACAAGCATCAGAGAAGATTATTTTGGCAATAACACATTTAGTGAAATTTTCCCCCAGAATGCCGTTATGGCTCCCCTTAATAGCATGTATGCTTTAAAGTTTAACATACGGGACACGTTAAATGCAGGCAATATGAACAACTAGGCAGGGATAACTATGTAACACCTTTTAATCAAGATTCACTTGACCTTTGCCAACGTGGCTCAATCTTTCTGCATTGGGTACCATTTATTGGCATTTCTCCGATACATATACTTACATTAAAATAGCTTTTGAACAGATATCAAGGATTTATTTGGGGTGATTTGTCATTGGAACAGTTAGATTCTAGTTACGGAATAATTTTTCTTTCAGATAATCAGAATAAAGTGATTATGAGCATCCGTACTCTCTAGCAGCATTTTTAAGAGCACCGAAATTAACTTTTTTCTTGACGATCACTAGGAAGAGTGTCAAATATCTTGCTGGTTTCATAATGTACAACTTTCTGGAAGCAATGGGATAATGGATACTATACCTTTGTCTGGTGTTTATTCTATGAATTACATTATTTGTTATAAATGAGGCCCGATTTCATACAAAGCATTTTAGGATCAGGAATATATATAAACGTCTTTGCAGGAACTTCTGCTATGCTATATTAGTAATAATTCTTATAACCTTTATTGAATAACACATATATTTTCAAGGCTTCGGGAGTCTCCTACGGTTTACCGATGAGGTCCCGAACCAACAGTCTCCCTCATGTGGGCTCCTCTTCGTGGTTGAGGGAGACGGTCAACAGGCCCACCCACGTGTAGGCATTGCGTGGAGACCCGTGGAGAAGGTTTTTAGATCCTTGTCTAGTTTAGAGTTTAGGATTTAGTGAACGAAATTTTAGTAGGTTTTGATTGATGTTTTTTATGTACGTGTATTTTTAATAGGTTTTGTTACACTTGTATAGTGTTTAGAAAGCTTTATATCTGGCTTTTGCCATGACTAGTTTCTTAAAGGGCGCTGAGACCGCCGTAGTTGAGCGCCCTTTTAATCAATACCGCAAGCAGGTTCTTAGAAATTAAAAGAAAAAAGTTATAGTTGTAAGAGCATTCTTGAAAATATTGTATGGCAACATTAGGTGATGAGTAAATTGAATACCAATTTTTATATTTAACAGATTTTTCGTTTTCTGGATTATCTATTCACAAAACACATACATAGTGCACCCAAAGGGACGTTTTTATAATGCTTTTATACACGGGAGATCACGAAACATGCATATCCTATGTAATATCGATATTGCAATTTTCACTTAAAATCAAGATCTTCAATATTTAGGTAGCATAAATTAAAAATTATGTTATTAGTGTAGCTTTAGTACATTCAGCTCAAACAATAACATACCAGAAAATGTATTATAATCGAAAGTTTTGAACAGAAGGTATGTGACCTTATCTGGAACGACACAGTAGCTGTAGCCGATGTAGAGTGAAGGCGCTCGGTTAATAAAACTACTATTTCCTGCACTACCAAAATTTTACGCAAGGCTTTGGGTGTTTTCTTTGTCCCCCCTGCCTTTTTTTAAATCCTTGCAGCTTTTCCGATATTGAATTTCTGCAGGACTCGACGGAATTTATCTCTGCGCTGACGTAAACTGTGTTACCTCCTCTTCTTCTCTTACATGTTAAGATTCCAAAGACGAGCAACAAACCTTATGAAAAAAGATTTCCCCACCCTACTATGTCTAAGCAGGAATATAATAAAAGCGTAAAGTGGGATACAGACAACAATTTCCAGCATAAAACGTCAATACAGACACGGCGCTACATGCAAGACAATGGGCCTTTGTTCCACTCTCGAGATAATTCTCACCATGAGCTATAACACTCATATAAATGCACTGGTTTACTTTACTTTCTCTATAAATCAACTACAAAACTTACTGTGTTCGATTCCAGTTTACTTCTCAGTCATTTTTCACGGTTTTATCTGGTTGCTAGGCCAATACTGGAATGGATGCGTGTGTTTTGATATATTTTTATTTTATTGCGGTGGGTAAATTAAAAGGTGTAATGGATTTCCCAAAAAAGACCACAAGAAAAGGCTTGACAAGGGACTGCCATCCATTATTACAAACTGTTTTTACTTTAGAACACAATGTGTTAAATCAGTTACATATAATACTCTCTTAATGTATTTCAGAGCACCATATAGTCAACTGCCCTCTTGAATACTGGAGAAGTAGTAAACGGGTGCCACAAACATTCGCTATCGACAACCAAGTTAATAAGATTGTATGATAAAAATATTTTAAATATATAAGTCTGTGTCTGTGTCAAGAAGAGTATAGTTAATAGTGATTTTGAGACACGTAACCTATAAACACCAGAGTCAAATGAAGTCAAATGTAGCCACCATTGATTCGGCGACCACTTGGTTTCAATATCAAACTGGCAAACAGTAAAAAGAAGCTCGCTATGTCATTATCTCAATGCTTGGATGGCGAAGGAACAAAATATACGTTAAGGGTTTACATTTTGTTTTTATTTTTACTTTTATTATTCATAGCGGCAAAAGCCCACAACGCGGTTTTGGTTTAGTGATAATATGAAGTACACAACAGTACAATCGCAACCCCTAATTAATTACAAAAGCTTTATGTGTATTGAGGATTGTTTCTGTGAATTTGTTTGCCCGGAGTGCAAACTTACATCAATTCAGGTGGTGCAGCTTTAATGTTCTGTACATATAATGAGATATATACATTTTGTGGCGAGTTACTATGGTTATGTCCCACGCTTTGTAGTTACCACTATTAGGTTAATTAATGGAAATTAATAGTGCTCCCACAGTGTGTGGGCCCCCGTATATAACTATAACTGAATATAAGGAAAAACTGGCGTATTATGAATGCTTTATTAAATAAAAGATGTCCTAAAGCACAGCTACAGGTCTTTGACCACAAGGTTGGCAGATGTCAGAAGCATGCATACACGTTAAAATCTCAATTCGACAATATTGTGCTTTGGACCCTTATGGTTCTAAGCGCCTAGAATATACAAATAAATTAATAAGTAAATAACTATGAATACTTAGGTGCATGAACAGATATTCATATTTGTTTACATATTATATTTATTTGGGTACAATGTTATGTTTATAATCTTGTTTTCTTTTTACTTGTGTTTATTTACTGGGCTTTTCAACTCTAAAGGGGTTACCAAAATTGGTTAGGTGATTGTCGCGTTTGACCTACATTGTATCTAAAGAAAAAGGTTATATGTGTGTATATATGTACACTGAGGGTGAGGATATCTGAATTTTTCTCTTTTATTTAACGTCCTTCAACGTATGTCATATCGGACGATGAATGAAATAGGTGAAATGCTGCTCAAACGCGTTGACGGTGCATAGAGCTTAGAGCTACCCGACATTCATCTTTCAGGATGAAGGAAAATCCCGGAAAAAATCTTTATCCAGGTAACTCATCCTGGAAGAGATTCTAACTCGGGACCTCTGTATGTGAGGTAGACATGCTACCACCTACGCCACAGCGGAGAGTTAACTATTCCCAGAATATGCATGTAAGAAGGCAAGAATTGGTCAGAATTCAGCACTTCCGCTCTGTAACGCTATAGATCATGTGATACGAATGCCCATTATATTAAAAAGCTTCATGTTTGGAACGTTGTGATTCATTTCCTTTCTACTCAATTTAATGAAGTACATCAGAACGGTAGACAAAATATTTTTACCTACAATGAGAAAAAGCTGCTAACTGGAGGAAATAAACCGGTATATTTAAATTAATAACAACAAAACTGTTGTTTTGCTTGAAGATGAGCAATTTGGAGGTCTGGGAGTGCGGAAACTACACACGTGTTTACCAGCCTCCTTTTACTTGGTTATAAATTGTTAATGCTTTCTATATTACTCGAAACCTACATATATCTGTATGTTTGTGATATTAAAAGCGAATATACAAGGTTTAAAATTTTACCTAACGACCATTCCGGCTTAGATTGTTCCAAGCACTTGAAGCCTGTGCAGTATTTTCGAAACTTGAAAGATTGTCGGAGAGTGGTTTGTGGCTACATCGCCAATGTTTCGGATCCCTTTTTGTGAGTATGCTGGTATTGCTCATATGTTATTACAAATAGCTGGCCTCTGTGAAACTAAAGTTATAAGGGCTGAAGGGGAGAATTCAGTACATTATACGAAATTAATTCTTTATTGGAGTATAATATATCTACCCGGGTAACGAAGGGCTGACAGTCAGCTATTGCGTGTGTGTGGGTGTGAGTCGGTGGAGGGTGGGTGTCTGTATATCCAATTTTTTTCGTTTTCAGTTATGCTATTCTCTCTCTCACTCACACACACGCATTAACTGACTCCCGACTCCACTTTGTATGGGTCTCCATATCCAATCTTCGAACGATATGCAGAATGTCTCTACCTACCAGTTAGGGAGAATAAAAGTACCAAAAATGTCGTAATAGAGACATGCTTTAAATCCAAAAATGTTTCCAGTAAGGACAGCCCAGTGTTTTTTAAACCTTTCTGCAGTTAATTTGGAACAACATTTAAAGAAAACAAGCTTTTATCTTTCTACCACTGATAAAAGGATACTCCCCTCCCAAAAGAGAAAGGTAATTTCATTGAAAACGTTCCCAAAGGCATTGCGCATTCATTTGTTTTATTTTCCCATTCCAATTGGCAGCAGCAGCAGCCACGTTCGATAAGAACAATTTTGCCTGCAGCACGCTCACAAAGACAAAAGAAAATAAATAAAACAAGAAAACTCTTGTGCCACCATTAGAGAAATTTCGTGCACCGCACCCTCACATAATTCTCCATTCTTTATTCCCTTCCTCTCTTCCGGGCTCCTCGCAGAGGAAGAAGAAGCGACAAAAGTATATAAAAAGGAATTATGGCACTTTTGTCGTAGGATTTGTAGAGCAAAGCCTTCCAGAACGCTGTTTTATTTCAGAATCCATTTAGAGGGCCACCCAGATGTATTATCGTACTTCATAAACAGGGAAGGCTTACACCCAAGGTCGTAAGTGAAAGCTGAGGAGAAGAAATGGCAGAATAATGTAAATATAATGTGCGAGACGACCATGATTTCCTCTACTCACTCTTGCATAAAATGTTTTTGTATTTCATGTTAATTGAGGTACAGCTTTCCTTAACATTTCGTTATAGGTACAAGGGAGATAAAAAATGAGGAATATGATAGGAGAGAATACAATTCTACGTAGGGAATTCGGCACGTCTATCACACCGATTTTTTGTGTTTAAAGTGGGATGTCCCTTGAGGAAGGCTGAGGCGCGAGGAGACAGAGGGTGACTGAATCTAAGTGTACGTTAAGAGGGTGGGGTCCATGTCATTTATCAGTTTTTAAACTCCCCGGCAGTCCAGTACTACAGGCATCCCTCCTAGCTTGACCCCGTGGCCCCTGAGTCCAACAGGCCAACTCTGAGACCAGAGGCTATATTGCAGAAGCCCAGTAATATCTAGCAATCTGGTACAACCGGCATCCCTCCCGCCGCGATACACTAAGTAGGGCAACAGACCTGAGACCGACATGCCAGAGTTCAAAAAGCTCCCAGCAGGCTTGCAAAACCGACATCCATCCTACTGCGTTCCTGAATCGGGCCACTAGGCCGGCTGGGTGACCGGAGAGTGCCCTACCGGAGGAGGAAGTGCTTACCCAGAGCTTTACCATGCAATGCCGATACCCGCGACACTTCTACTCTGAAAGGGACCACCAGATTTAGATGATGTGAAATGATAATGGAGATGAAATGGAGGGACCGAATTTCGGGATATGTAATTAATCTACCCAGCATTCACCTAGTGACCCGGGAAAACCCCCGAAAAAACACAGTTCAGGTAGGCCGGCCAGAAATCGAACCCTGAACCTGCCGAATGCGGGCTACATATGCCATCCCACTCGCTATGCAGTTAGGTTATAAAAACAAGAAAAGACCTGACAAACTACGGCTTATACATATCTCTATTGTGGCTACCACCAGCCAAAAGGAATTGGTGAAGTCACAGGGGACTACAGACTTGAGGCAGATAAACCATAGAATCGCACGGAAGTCCTGTAACAGTCCCTAGCTCGAAGATTATGCTACTGCTGAAGCTATTTATGGAGGTCGGTAGACGCCCCATCGAGCATCAGTCCTCTGATATCCATGGAGTTGTCTGTTCTTTAGGCAAGCTATCTCTCCAACAACAATATGCCCATAAATCTTAGAAATGATTAAAAGGAAAATATGATGGAAATCAAAACACAGTTTATTAATAACCACACTAGTATTCGCCCACCGGTCAGAGATTGCCAACGAAAATCCAAAGTTGCAAATGTAGTCATCGTCGTCGGGAAGTAGGCTGAGGGGCAACTCGAGGTGTATCATAAGTGTTAAATGTCCTGAGACTGGCTCAACGAACGCCGAAGTGACAGGATGCGGGGTTTAGAGGGTGGCGAGTGAGATATGAGATATCGACAAAGAAAGGTGGTACCACACCACTAATGGATTAGTTTAATCAAAGGAATGTTTTAATTTTTAAGTCGAGATGCATTGTAATTGTTTCCTGGCTGTTGTAAATTCTTCATGGTTACCGTTACGCCCGCAAGGCATGTGGGGAAGCTGATACCGCCTTAGACGGCGTTCTCTGGCAGGATTTTCCACAAAGAGAAAAGGATTGAAGGAAAGGATTGAAGCCGACGCCTCCCCAAAGTTGAGTTTCACAAATACAGAGGAACCACGTCCGTTAGGCTGAGTTGATTACCATATGTTTAAAATCTAATGTGTTTTATTTAACTCGCTTTATCTAGCCGTACTTCAATAACATTTTCTTAGAAAGTTTTATTTTTCCAACCACTTCACTAATGGAGATAACATTTTTTAGAAATTGTTTTGTAGTTGCAATGGGAGTACAGTAAGATTAAGTATTACTCACATCTGATCACTAAAATGATGGCTATAATATCCCATTCTGTTGTCTTGGCGTCGAGGATGAAACAATAATGACTTTGTATGAACTATTAAATATTTTATCAAGACTATAAGAAATATCTCGGAAATGAATAGAGCTACAAAAATATGTAACATAAATAGTTTTATTCCAAGAGATATATGACATTTTCAGTAGGGTTCTCTTTATCTCTTGCATTTTAAATGTTATAAAAATTAGTTCAGATTTTAGATATATCAGCCTATTCCCAGAATATTTCAGAATGTTCAGTTCTGTGCATGTATCTTAAACATGTGGCATTTTAAACAAAAACCGTATAGATACCTTTGGTAATATAAAAATTAAGAAAATGATTTAATAAAGAATTGTATGACATTTTCTTGAAAATCTCCCCGTTGGAGCCCGTAGTACCTGCCTGCCGTACAAGGGTTCTCGGGTTTGATTCCCGGCTGGGGGCGGGGATTTTTCTCTAACCAAGATAATTTCTCATCTTCGTCAGAGTCTGGAAGTATGAATGAGAGTGCGAATGTGTGCGTGATCTAGTGATTAAAAAACCAACTTACCCAACGTTTACGATTTAACACCGTCGTCAATAGGCAATATGTTCCACAAAGGAGAGCGGCCGCCGATTGACTAGCAGTTAAAGGCGGGTGCTCGCTTTAGTAGCGTAGATAGTAGCGTGTCTGCCTCACGTTCAAGAGGTCCCGAGTTCGAATCTCGGTTAGGGTGAGTTACCTGGATAAGGTTTTTTCCGGAGTTTTCCCTTATCCTGAGAGAGGAATGACGGATAACACTAAGCTCCATGGACCCCGGACTAATTTGAGCAGCATTTCACCCATTTCATTCATCGGCCGATATGACTTAACGTTGGAGGATGTAAAGTACAAAAAATAATTAAAGGGGGCTGCAAATGGGGAGAAAAATTATAACAAAACTTATAAAAATGTTACATGTAAGTGTTAGTTTTTATGGTGAGATTTCTTGCACTAATTTTCGTATCTTATCAATGTAAGGTTGGTGTCCGGTAGTCTTTTAATTCTCCAGTGTTGTTTCTCTCAGAAATACAGGACACACGCACACAGGGTCTATAAGTAGAAGTGCTCCTTTTTACTCAAGGCTTTCAGAAACTGCATTTATCCTGAAATTTTAGCATTGAAATTTTGAATGGAATACAATAGTTTATCTACCGGTAAGTAGTTTACATAAAAATAATAAATGCAGTTTTTTACATTCGCAACAACGCTTTCAAGAGACATGTTATGTACTCAAATGCAACTGCTACTCCGTATCCTAATTACCGCAAGCTGAACGATCAGGACAGTCCAAACTCCACAAAGTTATTTCATTCTCATTGCAAAATTGCGTATTCGAATTTTATTTTCGTATTAAAATAATTTATTTAGCTTCTGTTACACTTAAATTCAGTTTAAAATCCCTGTATACGCAGATGGAAACAAAGTAGTGAATGAATTCGTGGAGTTGGCAGTGCTCGTTTTTTGTAAGCCCTTCATCTATAAAGAAGTGTGTGGCGAAAACATTTTCTAAATATTTATCTCTAATAATATGAAATAGAAAATATATGTCTTGTAAATATGTCATGTGAAAATAAGGCATCAGATTTGTATGTATTCAGAAAGCGTAAGGGACACGTATTACTCCCGATATCACAATTTTATGTTATTCTGAGTTATGCTTTCGCTATAATAACTATTGAGTGAGCACCAGGCGAAGATGATGGAATTTTCGGCGCTAAAATTCGTAGCACGGCTGCTTTGGAAGGGAAGTAAACGTGGTGGCCACGTTTAGATTTAGGACACCTATAAGAACTTTAAACTTGATAAAGAAGTCCCTGAACAAAATTATGCGGCCTACGCCCAACATGGAATGGGAAACTGAGAACCAAAGCAGTGTAAGGGCGTTCATAGGATTAGGATTTCACTACGGTGGGGATTTGGTACTTAGGCCACCATGCTGCGCCCTTTGTACCTGCCACCAAGTGGAGCATCTCCGAGGAGGAAGGGTGAGGCGAGAGTGGACAGAGGGTGGAATTCCCTAGTATCTACGTCAGTGTATGTGTAGTGTTTAACGCCCGCTTTTACTACATACGGCACCGCAGGCGATGACACTGATGATACATGAGATGAGGATGGAGCACCGGTGGAATGAGATGGCGGGGGAACCGGAGATCCCGGAGAAAACCCACTCCAGCGCCATGTTGTCCACCACAAATCTCACTTTGCGGTCGCCTGGGATCGAACCCGGGCCGCCTTGGTGAGCCACGTCAGTGCAGAGAGAAGGATGATGATATGTGTATAAGGGCGTTCAGCTGCAGCGGTCATCAGCGTCCTTACAAAAAACTAATTCGTGGCAATAGCCAGATATAAATTATTCAACATTTTAAAAACAGATCAAAACAAAATCACAATAAAATAAATAAGCCCAAAATGGATAAAAAGCAACTAAAAACTATAAATACCAAATAAATACCAAAATGCATAAAAATTACTACTTCCAATATCAACTTGCCATGACAAAAGCTACCTGCCCAGAGGTGGTCGAACCAATTTGTTCCTTTTCTTGGAGCAGGGCTAGGGCTTTCAGCAGGTTTTTCCTGCCTTTTCCTCACTGTCGTTTGGGCAATGAACACAGGATCCATCCGCTCTACATCGTCAATGGAAATGGCCGGCTTACGCACTGGTAACTTCGAATAGGATCTCTCGACAGGATCGGAAACTGCGGCCGGCAAAGGTGGAAGTCGCCGATCGGCGTCCTCTCCAGATGATTCCTCAGATGTTGGCGGAGATGTTCGCGGAATTTTTTACTGGATGGCTTTCCTTTCACTGGTCTTACTATTTACCTTGAGGAGGTCCGTTCTGTCATAAGAGGTCTTAAATTTCCTTTGCGATACATTATATACTACCGGTTCACTTGTTCTTGAAGTAGATGCTTTCGGCGGTGACTTGACTGAGACCTTCTTCTTAGGACTGGACTTAGTCGGCGCGCTCACTGTTGTTCGTGTTGGCGTTTGTTGCTTTGGCTGAGATCTTGGTGTAATTGATCTTTCGGATATTATTTCCCCGTTTATTTCGCAGGTTTTTGTTGCGGTTTCACGTCTAGGTACCGGCTTAGCTGCAACTACTCTATAAGTAACGGTCCTATGTACAGAAGGCAGCCGAATATGCAAGAGTTTCCGGGATTCCACGAAGGACACCTTCTCTCTTACACGGATCTCTTGGATCGCCTTCTCCTCCATAAAACGGGGACATTCTCTCGAGTTTTCTGAGTGATTACCACTGCAGTTGACACACTTTGCGGGTGAAGTGCATGCGTTGCTTGACTTCACCGCAGTCAACGCAAGGGGCAACACCATTACATGAATCACTTGTGTGGCCAAAGCGCAGGCATTTGTAACACCTCAGTGGATTTGGTATATACTGCCTCACTTCAATAGCTTCATAACCTGCCTTAATCCTTTTCGGCAGTTCTACCCGATCAAAGGTAAGAAACAAGGTACGATTGGGCACTAGTTCACCTCGTTCTTTGCGGTGAACTCGATATACACACCTTGTTCCGCCAAGTTTTGCTGAAACTCCTCGTTGGACATACCATCCAATGCGCTGGTGTTTACACTAGCACGCGAGGAGTTCAGAGTCCTATGCAATTCAGCGCGCACCGGATAGCTCGCAAGCATATTGGCTTTCAAGATTTTAGCAGCCTGTGTCGAAGAAACTGCTTTGACCAGGAGTGTGCCATTGCGAGATCTAGTACATGCCTTCATAGAACCAGCAATACTATCTAAGCCATTCTGAATAACGAACGGGTTCACCGTACTAAACTTCCGACCTTCCTCAGTTCTATAAATAACTAAATAGCGAAGACCACTACACTCGGCTATTTCCTTTCCACTTTTGCTAATAATTTTATTAATATTGGGGTTTAACATAATACATAGATGGACTAAGTTTCATCCCGCAGTGCTCCCCACCGACCACGGAGTCCAACAAGGGGTCATCCCACTGGAATGACAGGGCTACACACAGGATATAGCGGGCTCACCGTCCTACTCACCCTGGAGTTCGATACAAGACCTAATCCTGGCCGATTGATTAGGGGTGGGCTAGTCCCTAACTTCCCGTTTAGACGAAGCAGAAACCAAAGTAGTGTATCAGAAATGCGCACCCTCCCCGAATTCAGAAGAACACTGTTACGAGTTCAGGTACGCATCCCTCAACCACCAGGACAAACCTTTCCATCAACACGGGTCTCCACGCACGGCCTACACGTGGGCGGGTGTTTTGTCTGACCCCTCACCACTAAGAGGAACCCACATCGAGGGTGTCAGTTTCGCTCGGGACCCCGGGATCGCCAATTCCCGTACCTACATCAGTAGGCCTCTGGGGAGGCAGAGGGAAGGGCCCTTAAAGTTTACTTAGATAGAAACATTCCCCTACAGGCCAGAACAACGGACACGCTCCCCTACTGCAGTACGGAACCCTAAAGGTCACTGGCTGGCGGTCCCAAAATGATATCAACAGAGGAGCGGAGACCGGCTACCGACCTACTGGAGGAAGAAGTAGTTTACCTCACAGCATACCATCCTGCCATGCACCGCCGAGACACCCACTGACACTTCTGACTTGAAAGAGACCACCAGATGAGAGATGATGTATAATGATAATAGAGGGACAAGAAATTTGTGGGATGTAATTAACCTACACAGCATTAGCCTGGCGAACCGCGAAAACCCACGAAAAAATCCATAGATCAGGTAGGTCCGCCACGGGTATCGAACAGGGTCTCCCGAATGCGGGCCATAGACTAAACCGCCTGAGCCAGCCCACTTGGTAGAGCATTCATAAGAAAGTTAGTAAACTTTAATATGTTGACAATTATGCAAAAATAGCACTTAACGGCCAGTTTCGGTAATAGATGCTAAAAGTGTTCCTAATATGTATATTGTTCGTTAATATTATGATAAAACTTTGACGACAAATTGTTAGCTAACACTTCGTTAATGTCAAAGGCAGCTGCGAACAATGCGGTTCGAGAAGGCTATAGGGCTTCTGAACGCGCTGCAATGCAACATTGTCTTCGAATTGCAGCGCTCTCTGTACCAGTAGCAATTATTGTCATGCTATATTGCTGTTTGTTTGAAGTTACAAGCGCGTTGTTAAGTGACACAAGTAGATGCCGAGGAAGTGAGTAAAGCCTTTATTGCAGAACTGGTTATTGGGTATAGAGGCATTATAGAGCACAAAGGTCCCCCGGACTTAGCCTGGCAGATGGTGAATAATTTAATTGGAATGCAAGCGCTTCTCGTAGATGCGAGATGCATACATAAAAGTACACTGCCAAATATGTGAATTGTGAAGACCATTTAGAACATTTAAAACTGCTGGTGGATTTTAAATTGAAATTTATAGTGTTATAACTGATTAAGGATCAAGCAGGCTCCAACAAAAATACTGCTTGCTAAACCTAATCTTTTGGATGAACTACAAAAATTATCTCTTGTAACACCAATATTAATCAGTATGAATGACAACTTACAATAATTGGATTGGAGTCGAGGAGGATTCGACATTCCATCGAGTCCACCAGCTGTGGTCCGGAAACGCGGGTGGGATGCCGGTTGTGCGTTTATCATCTTACCATACAGCACCGATACACCCATCTACCATAAAACAGACCACAGATGAGACATTGAAATGATTATGGAGATGACATGGAGGAACAAAAATTTGGAGGTATGTAATTAACCTACCCAGCATTCGCTTGGCAACCTGGGGAAACCCCGAAAAAAACCATAGCTCAGATTGGTCACAAGAATTGAACCGGCACCTGCCGAATGCGGGCCACAGACGAAACCGTGTGAGTCACCCCGTTCCATAGAAGAAACATACGTCTCCACAGTTGTCTCTATCGACCAGTTAACGCCTTAACATTAAACTAATCTATTATTTTGAAAATAGTTTATATAGAGTGCACCTGTTTTAACCCTAATAATTGTAATAAATCTTCCCATTCTTTGTGGAGTTGCAGATTACTGAATATCTTCAAGAAACATTGTAACGACATTATTAATTGCCATAATTATATAAGGTGGAGGGAATTTCGTCCAGTACATGTCTTTTACATGCCAGTAAATCTGCATCAGAGATGAGGCTGTCGCTTTTAAAGAAGTATCTTCAACATTTGGGCTGCGCAGAGACATCTACCGTTGAGAGCACTAAACTGAAGTGGCAGATGACGCTATCCGCATTTACCGCAATAAATAACGTTTCGCTGGTTCCCATGGCAACAGAGTGCGTTGGAAAAAGGCATGACAATCGCATAATCGTTTGCTCTAAGTGCTTAAAGTGGAATGAATGATACTTTAGCGCTGTTTGCAAGGGAACGAGAATACAAAATGAAGAAGAATACAAATCAAAGGATGATTTTCGCTCTGCTAGAGACCAAGAAGGTCAAATGTTTCTAGGAGCAGTTCGTTAACGGTTTTTGTAGAAACTGGTGCTACTGCATGCACCTAGCTTCAGGGCATAGATATCACCAAATTTCAAGTTTCCCACTTAACTGTAAGGAAAGAAATTCATAATTCACATGGGAAAAAGTTTAATCTTACCTTCTCTTATATTTCACCCAAAAATTTCCATATAAAGATTTCAACGGAAATTCACGTTTTAATTTTCAGAACAGAAAAAGGACATCCAGAAAAAGGAGCGCTCGTAAGCATATAAGAATGTTTGTAAGTGCGTGTTTGTGTATAGGATGCCTCATAAAACTGAACGAGGCTATCGTATACACTTTGATTTTCCAGAACATCCACCCCAAGGGACCCTTTACATGTAATAAGTTTCATATAGATTTTCTCAAAGGTATTTAACGATTTTGTTTAAGGTACATTATGCTTGAGATATTTGTGAAATAAAATGTATATTTAGAATTTTCTGGGCATAACTTTTAAACTTCTTCCTCATTCTGGACGACCTTACAGAATAACCGTAAAAATAACCCTAAGAGACGGAGAAAATCTTACTCCACAAAAAGGTTTATCTCTTTAGAAGACACGTGTGTAGTATATTTTATTTGACTTTTGTAACTCAAACCATTTTCTAAAATATTTTTCGTTATTTGTGTACATTTTCAACTGCTTATTTGTGTGGTATGCTTTTATTCATGTTCCCCATGATCATGCAGTTTGAAACACATCAGATAGCTACATTTAAACAAAAATCTGACCGGGGTGTATTTCTTATATCTAGCATGGAATTTGCAAATATATAATGAAATGTGTATTGAAATTTGAACTGTGTCAACAATAATTAGTTAACTGAGAAGGTCACATAAAAGCAACACACCAAACGTTCACTGCACAGAAAGGGTAAAGGATAAAACAAAGTTTAAATGTTCCATGTTTGGAATATCTTTGATGTTTAGAAGATTAATTTACATATCGTTAATGGAAATGGGAGGAGGAGGAGGAGTATATGAAATTCAGGAGTAATTAAAGTTTTTACTGATCCTTTTGTTTCACTGGTCTACTGTGACTATATCGCAAATTTATAAAATAATATATCACTGATATTGTCTATCCACTTACCGAGAAAGGTGGCGTGTGCTATTGTATTCAGGAGAGCGCTGTAAGTTACAGATATCTGTAATTTCCTCCAGAAGGAATGTATGAAATAAATGTATCCCAGAAGGCTACAGGTCACAGAGACGCACAAGTCTCTGACAGTTCCAGGCTAGAAGACCTGTACCACCGGTATCGCTCAATTTCACTACATGCTCTTTATGAAAACGTTAGACATATTCATAGACATATTACAAAAGTCAAAACCTACTGTTTGCCTATTATAATATGTTTGTTTCTTTCTGTCAAAATTTTAAATGAGTCTTGAGACACTATACATTTTACTTGTCACGTAAATGTTTAGAAATATCATATTTTTAACTACCGAGGAATTGTAATTGTGAGGAAATAAAACACAAGGAATTTTGTACGTATAATGGGCAGTTTCTAGAAAACTTGTGTTGCATCCTTAGAAGACTTAATTAGCGTGTTTGTTTTACTTATGCTATTCTGAATGAAAGAGCCCTGCGATAACTTTGAGGCCTTCCAGATGTCCCAGGTTTGATTCGGCAGGGTCTGCTTTTATGGGTGTGGGGGGGGGGGACTTTCCCTAATGTAAATGCGTCTGGCCTATCACCTATCAAGAGTTGCATTATATAATTTGCATTTCATTCAGTTTGTTTGTAATTTTTTCAGGCACTCTTTTAGGTTTCGTGGCGTCTGGTGGTGCGAAACAATAAATAACACTGCTGCAAATATGATACGGGCTTCCAGTTTGAAACTACTAGTGACATCCGCACGTCTTAGTGGCCTGTATTGTCCCGTGGCTCACTCACTTCAAGCGCTCCTGTAGATGGCAGGAGCCACAGTAAAGCTAACTAGGTCACACTGCACGAGGCGTCCCCCTTTATTGTGTAAGTTAGTGACGGTATTCATAGGTACACATCTTTCGGCGGTTTTCTAAATGTTTTTGTTTAGACTTAGGGGTCATCAAAACGCGTATTTCCAGTGAAATCTCGCAACTAAATCCATGAATGGAAACAGATACTTACTCCTTCTATCTACTAAGTTGCGATGTAGACAAAGTAACAATGTAGATAGCTGCATATTAGATTTCGGTAATGGTTACCAACTTAACAGAACCACAAAAACATTCCCGTGACAATTTAAGAAGTTGAAAGAAAGGCAAGCAGCGTCGTTAAGCTGCAAAGAATAATTAAACTAGCGAGGTTTGAAAAGTTTGTCGAAGAAGAAGGGAGGGAAAAAATGCCCGCTCGCGAGTTCAGTAATTGCATAACCTGGAGAGGCTTAACGACGGGGTCCTATCACTTTCGTTCTTGTGACATCACATTAAACTTTTATCAATGTCCTCTCTTCCTGGAAAATTGGCTCTGAGAGCTTTCCAAGGAACTTTATTTCCATTCACGACAAATTCTTGTTAGAACTTGCATCAGCTTCGCATTTCAAACTGAAGTGTTAAGTAAATCATTGAAGAGCTATTGCAATAACGCATGTGGCACAATGTCTCAAGTGACGGAGACAAATAGATGCATTAGAAAGGCATTGATCTAATTCTTAGTCACAGTTGCGACTACCGGAGAAAATAAATAACGACTTGGCAATCGGATATATAAGAGAATTCGAAAATTTATAGCTATATCAAGGCATTCTTGGTAATTAGAATTATCGTCTAATGTTATATAACTTAATAAACGATTACTTTGTAAATAATGGTTTTATAAAATAAAACTCAGGAATGAATGAATATCCAAGGAAGGATATTCAATAGATATCCATAGGAACCGAAGATCTGAAAGATCAACTTGGAAACCGCTTTGGATGACGAAACAGCGATGTATAAATAAAAATTACAAGACTATGCCAACAGCTTTTACTTCATAGAATGTTTAATAAAAATGAATTGAAACTATTAAGTAATCTCTTAACCTTTAAACCATACATATAATTGGTGTAAGTAACGAAATGCTAAATATCACTGCCAAAATTCTGGTATATGCTACTGAAGGGAAATCAATGCATTAAAATTAACAATAAAGCAATAAGGAGCCAGATATTTAGAAATCTTTTTGGACCAGGGATTACTTACGGAAAATATATAGATTACATGTGGAAAAACGTATGCAATAATTATTTAATTGGTAAAAAGGTACAATTACACATTAAATGCAATACTCACGTATTACAACTGTATTTTTACAGCAGTTCTAACATACGGGAAAGGAATATGGGTGCAGAATATACGTAATGCACAAATTAAAATATTGTAAGAAATAATGTAAAAGTTCTACAAACAAAATACGAAACAAAATATAAATTATGCAGAAAGCTGTACGCAGCAGGCAAGGTAGGTTTATTATTTGCCTCAAACATTTAGGCCATTGGTCTAATAATGAAATTAACGGGTACATTTTTGAATGAAATAAGAATAAGTGAAAAAGACTTACGGAAATTATTCGAAAAAATGAGTGCACAGGGAGAACAAAATTTCATATAAGTGATTGCATTATTTTACAAGTTGTGAAGGAGATTCACTTGCCTGTGAAGATTAATAAAACCACAAGTAAAATCTGTAAAGATTATAATCAAATAGGAACATCTCAACACACCTATTTTAATCCGTTTTCTACAATGACACGTCCAAGCAGGAAGCACACTAAGGCGTTATCCAATACAATAAATATTAAGAAAACAAGATATTTATGATCATTTAAATAAAATATGAAGAATAGCCGGGAAAATGTTATAGATTTCATTGTCACGTCAATCTGCAGGAATGCCAACTCTACGCTTAAGCACACTATGGTTAACCGACTATCTGAACGCTGTTTAAATAAACACTTTAACCGTTACCATCCAGACCAAAACTGACCATGATCAAGGCACCTCGTAAATCTAACTTCTCG
Source organism: Mantis religiosa (assembly GCA_030765055.1). NCBI lineage: Eukaryota > Metazoa > Arthropoda > Insecta > Mantodea > Mantidae > Mantis > Mantis religiosa. The sequence goes on along the minus strand of CM060957.1, from coordinate 146,148,219 downwards.
CACTTCAAGCCAAATTTGTTCAAGAATTGAATATCTAGAACAACTTTTGTACACTAATGGTGATTCCATATGGGATGTGAATATAGATCACTGTTCCATCAGACGTCAATCTGTTGTTGAAGACAGACGAACCCACAGTTTACCTGTTGTACTTCAAAATCTTAACGGTCGGATTGAGCACATACTATTGCATTAGAATGCCATGATTATTTGACATGTACAAAGCAGTTAAAATATTTCTATGCTCAGCTAAATAACCTCAGGAACCTCTGTCATCAGTCGCCGTACGCCGTATTCCCAGATCTTAGGTTCGGTTTAGAGTACAACTATGCATTGCAGCTTAAATTCCAGGCTTCCTGCGTACAAAGTATGTTGCTGCCTTGATCGAATAGAGAAGTCAGCGGTCTCCATTGATAGGGAAGTTGAAGGCATCATTAACTTTCAGGATACAAGCATTTTGTCATTGTGTCCGACTACTGAAGCTAGTGAAATTATGGGCATTGCGACAATTTCAGTAGGAAAGAAGAGACTGCAGAACTCGAGATCCAGGTATTGAAGGCAAGAAACATCACTTAATAAGAGAAAACAAAGCGAGCCACTCAGATGAAAGCAACACGGACTCTAGACCAATCAGAGGGGAACGCTACACTGACAGATAAAGCATCGAATACGACACTAAAACTTCCATCCCAGTAGAGGACGTAACCTATGGAACTTATATTTCCCGCAGGCCACAACATAAGAGCCCAATTATATTGTAATTGTGTTCCAAATTGCATGTTACTAAATGAAATCATTAGTAAACTTTAAAGGAATTAACCTTTCCACCTTAAATATTTTATCTGTAAACTGGCTACCCCGACGAACTACGTACCGCCAATAACAGTTGTCTGAACTTGTCTATATAAATAAACCCAATCCGAATTAGTCATTTATTCTGCAGTTGGATGTGAAGCTTAAATACAACACAGTTTCAATTAAGTTAATCAGTTTAAAGTTTTATATAAACAATAATTTTTGTCTTCTTGAGGTGTATATATATATATATATATATATATATATATATATATATATAAAGATGATAGTTTTCCGACTCGAGAAGACGAGATGTAAGTCTATGAGAGAAACAAGGAAACTCCAAGTTGATTCTGCAAACTTCCAAAGACTGCCCTTGCAATATATTTATGGTCATTGCAAAGGCCAAACGCCCGGGAAATTTTAGACGCTTAAAATCAAAAGGTAAACCCATTGGAATCATCGGAATACACGGATCAAGATATCCTCTCCTTTGTACTTTCCCTTGATGATTGTTGTCTCGATGACTTTATTGATTACCTTGTTCACAGTAAGTCCCATTCCATTGCATAGTTGTCGGTTAATGTTACGCAGCATGATCACAAATGATCCTACATTTAATTTTAAATTGTGAGGTTGGAGTCCAGGCAATTCTAATGAATTTAAAAACTGTGTGGAATAGTTGACTACGTCATCCTGGTTTATAACTTTGTCAACTGATTTGTACGCAAACAACTCCTGCGGAAGGAACAGACACATACCAACCCGACTATTAGCATTATTTGCGTATTGCTGCTCGGCAGTGCAGTTAGCACGTTACGTGGTACCTCGCATATTTGACTTCCTTCTACGACCTAGTCAGGTCCTTGGTAAAAGGTTTCTACGGAGTTCAAAAAGTGACAAAAGAATTCAATTAATTTTGTGGCAGTTCAATTCACATTAACCAATTTCCAAATTATAAACAAGTTGTCAAAGTATCCAATTATATTTGAGAATTGTCTGGGGTCAAAATATTTATAGTGTTGTAGTGCGTTCACAAATCAATTTTGTGTGTAATCTTCATCATGCTGCATAAAAAATTAAGTTTTGATAGCAAACGATAATAGTTACTCAATATAATATGGTAAGTAAAATAGCTTTGTAGACTTTGGCAAGGAGTGGAATATCCTTCTACTTTGTAATGCTTTTGTTTGTTGAAAATAAAGGAAAATATATGTGTGTAGTTTTATATGTACGAGTAGTTAATAACACGATCCATTAAACTTCAAATATTTTTTCTCACCTTTTGAGTATGGCGGTATCTAAAGCATGGTTTTGATTATTTCGGGTTGAATTGAATAACTCGTTTATGTTCTTGTAATAATTGATTAAATGAAATCATAAATACATATTGGAATTCGCCCAGAACTATATACACGTTACTTTCCTTAAACACTGTACGTCTGCCACAACAAAGTTTGCTTCCCGCTGGTGAAAGATTAACAAAATGTATTTACTTTTGATACAACTACAAACACAGCACGCACACACGAACACACTAGCACACATTGTCTCCCTATAGTATTCATATGGAAATATTTATCCATTGATGTTTTGAGTAGTATTCTGAATACATACTAAAACATTATTTTATTTAGTAGTATTTCCTAATTCTTATGTTGGAAATTTATGTTTTTCAGGCTCGGCCAACAGCTACCAGCATGGCTTCTGGCTGCTTCCGGCTCTCTATGTTCTACAGTTCCTCACCAGGTAGCAGCACACGGGTCTGTTCGCCACTGTGTTTTTTTAATGAATTTCATCTGTTCCCGAAATTCGACGATGTCAACTGTGTTTTCAGATGTTTTGTCGACGTTAAGAGACACAGAGAAATGTTTCCGTCGCTGGTGTTTCTTTGTTTTACAATTTGGTGTCACAAGAGTAGCCCTGGTTTTCGGTGTATATCAAATATTCATCCGCTCCTAGAATCAGGGATATCATTACATCTACCAAGATATATGTGAAACAACGATAAAAGATTATTAATTTAAAATCTGATGTGTATATGCGGATTTCGCAGCCCACCTTTACTTAGTTTCTAAAGTTAAAGCTAAATATAATATACGCAATATAATCTGAGAAAACGATTTGCAGAAGTAAAGTTTACTATTCATTTCGTTTCATACATGACAGATATGTATAGAAGGCTGAAATGATAGTCACTTTTTTTAATGGGTCGCTATGTACTGGTCATTAAGTTCCAACCCCTTTCCACCATATTTTAAGAAACAAAAGAATAGCGACAGCACCTTGTAATGACAAATTATCGCAATCAAATCTCAGAAATGGCTTATACCACAAATAATAGTATTTGAATTAAATGTTTGTGTTAAGCACTTCATTAACTCCTTACCCTCTTCACCTCCAAGGACAAGCGAGCATTTGGGGAGAGGCTGTTGAGGAGCAGAGATCAGATAGGGTACCAAGGATGGCTGATCGGCCCGATACCTGCTGTTGAGTGTGAGAAGTAGATGACAGAATGAAGGAGAAATAAATGAAAGGGAGTTTATGTAATCATTTGGTGAGATGAATGCGGGGAAAAACGGAAATCCCGGAGAAAACGCGCACCACATATCCCACATTGGTCTCCTGGTATTGAAACCGGGCCGTCTTGGAGAGAGTCAAACGGGTTTTAAACACAAGGAAGCTATTTTTTGTGATTAGGTTTTGTTTATTCCTTGTGGGTTATCAGTTGTATACAATTGTATAAAAAAATCCATTTAGATGACAAAGACTTCACGGCCACTCCTAGAAATTGTAAGATATTTATTTTATTTATAATATTAAGGTACCTTATACATTTTTTAATTATTTTTAAACACAATAAAATTAATTCCAAAAGTGTTTCATGAAAGTAGAAAATTTTGGTAGCTTTTCGTGAACATATGTTGTCTGTTTGCTCAAATGTAACGTTTGGTATTTTCGTTTTGAGTAATTCCATTCACATACTTACGGACCTTTTTCTAAAATTTTACTTTATTTATTATATGGATATCAAAATATAAATTTCCTTTGAAGTCTCAGTTGAAGATTATCACAGTAAAACTCCTATGATGTATACTAATGTGCATAAAATGCAAGACAGCTGTTAATGTTGACAGTGGTAAATATAGCTGCATTCACTGCCAGCGTTAGTTGCTTTGTTCCTCGAATAGGAATGGCGGAACTTCACTATCTCTCAAAAATGTATGTCCGAAGTCAGTCGTTAGGAAACAAATACTTCATTGTATTATAAAAATATACTTTAAGCTTAGAAAATTTAGCAGTGGAAACACAATACTTTGTACTCTTTCCCTTATTAAAATGAAAGCTGTCATATGAAGTCGTGACTGAGGTTAAACAGTTCCTCACCCCTTCCACAGAGGGCGGTACTAGCGTTTCCTATTGTAGGTATTCAATTGTTGCCAAGCTCTCTCTTAGTCAACTGTTCTTTTAACATCGATTATACCATCACCTTATTATAATGAGTTAAATTAAAACATTGATAAATGAGATATATGAAAATTATTATAATGAGTTTGTTGCATGTCATTGATGCGTCAGTATTCCAAACTTTGTTAAGCGATGCGCGTTTTAAAGATTACAGAACGGAGGTCTAGTTACGTTCCTTCCCGTGCACTTCAGCAACAATGCTACGAAATAACAATGTGGCCATACAAACAGAAAATAGTGATACACTTTGTCGCCTAGGGATGTACCTACGAACCTGACGAGTGAATAAGCGTGCGAGTAAGTGTCCGCATCCCCCATTGCGCCTTCCTGCTGTACATTTATTGCCATTTGTTTAAATGTACAACAACTGTAGCATAGCACCTTGTGTTTGGCGTACTTTATCAAAGCTATCGTTTTTGTGAAGTAAGATGGTGTATCCATTTATAAAGAATAATTTATTTATTCCTTTATAAAGATAAATGGAGGTTATTCTGTAATATCGTTCATTTCTTCCTTTTTCTGTCCCTGGAATGTGATTCAGGACAATCACAATGGGAGCTATTATCGGCTAGGTTGAGTGAACGTTTAGCTGCAGGGAAATGAGCAGCATAGTGCACAAAATCGTGCCAACATAATGCACAGGTTTATGCTGGTAAGGAAATAAAACACCACCTCTGACATACCCCGCTTACCGTGTACCACTACTTCACTTAATGTTTGTCTAATTTCCCTCTTTTTCTTCCATCCTGAGTCTGTCCATTATGTACAATCTGTTTTGGCTTTTGTAGTTGTTTTCCTGGCACTCATGTGAAGGGGCTTCCTTACTTATTTCCTCGTTCACTTAACCTTTGTTCATTATGTGTTGACTTGAATTCAGATCAAGGGAGATTTCACTCAGGGCCGATATGGAACATAACGATCAGGCAGTTCTGCGTAAAGTAAATAACTATACAAGACTATTGGATGTTACATTGCAATTCGACTCTGTGTGGTAGAGCAAGTAAGTTTCGTGGGTACAACAAGTTCAAACAGGTGAAGTTTCGATATTTAATAATTGGTTAGGGCTCAATACCGACTGAGAGAGCTACCAAATGCAAAACTAAGAATCTTTTATCGTTGTTGTCATACTTTTTCGAAAATGTTATTTATGTTTCACCTGAGAATTTATAAGTGGTTTTCAATTGTATAAACGGATATTTACAAAATGTGTGCCAATATAGTCTGTGTGTACCACGAAGGACAAGAAGCTCAACTTCCGAGGAGGGAGTCCTGCGTAAAGGAACAATTGTTCTCTGTGTTTATTTTTTAAGTGGTTGGATAAATGTATATAATCATATTTGCTGTTAAATATTGTGGACTTTTATCACGAACTAACTGCGGCAAATGAAATTTCATATAGGACAATCAAATGACGTAGAATGTGTTGGATATTATTGTGGTTGTTCTAGGTTTATTTTTATGGACTGTACAGGTGTATTCAATGTGCCAATTAATAATTATATTATTTTTGTTGATTCCTAAACGTTTTGCAGTAAAACTTCATTAAATATGAGAGAATGTTTAATAAATGTTTAGTAAATTTGACGTTCTGCTTGTGAGAAGCTTTCGGATAGAACATTCCTTGAACTAATTGTTAGGACTTCAGACGCTAACCTTTGAGTTCTTCTGCTAGGTGCATGTCTTAATTGGTGAAAGAGGTTGTACTATAATTATGTTAAGCATTAGGCACAACAGCCACCGGCATAGCAAAAAGCAACCTTCCCTTTTTATCTTAATTTAAGAAATTATTTGCTTACAATTGCTTCGATTGAGATTATCCCTTGAGATCAGCTCCCTAATGCCCCTATTGTTAGAATTTCTTCGTTAATTTCATAATCAAGAAAATTATATTATTGATACACAACTCATAAGAAACTAAGCAGTATATATTGCAGTACTAATTGTGTGAAGTTATACAGTTACTCTCCCTGTCACCGCGAACATTTCAATAACCAGTACAAAACAGCATAATCTACCTTCCCAAAGCAACAAAAACAGCGTCTAACACAGGACTTCTCTTCTAACTTCCATTAGTACACTGCAGTGACAGACACAGTCTTAATTCCTCTCCATCTCATGTGTAGTGTTTAACGCCCTCTTTTACTACATATGGCACCGCAGGCGGTGACACTGATGATACAGGAGACGAAGATGGAGCACCGGTGGAATGAGATGGCGGGGGAAACCGTAGGTCCCGGAGAAAACCCGCCCCACCGCCGTGTTGTCCACCACAAATCTCACTTTGCGGTCGCCTGGGATCGAATCCGGGCCGCCTTGGTGAGAGCCAAGCGGTCTAACCACTGAGCCACGGCGCGGCCCTCTCCATCTCAGGCAGAACAACATAGTTACATAAGGAATCTGATGCCGCGGCAAATTTCTTATCTTTTTAAGTGCAAGATGTTTGGGCCAGTAAGGAGAGCCTAGCCTAAAATTTTCAGCATTCTCGATAAAGCTTCAAAATGTTTCCTTAGCAGAAAGTGCTAAGCTGAAAGTCAGCAACAAAGTTAAACAGTATTTCAATTATTATTTGTGGTAAGAAGCTCTTTCAAGGAGGAAATACTAAAACCGTAGACTTTCATTTATGTTTCCTGGACAAAGCTTTGGCACATATCCTAATTTTCAATATGGAATATTTTCAATAATTTTCAATAGAGACTAGTAATGCTGCAAAAAGAATTGTGTATTTTGAAATTACTTCTGTACTCAGTTATTCAATAGTTAATAACATCAAAGTTACTCAGTACAAAGAGGACTTCACAGGTTATTTTGCCGAATATACAACATAATGAACATTAATGGTTTAAACAATAATGCCATATGTTTAGCATATTCTGGAAATCCAAAATTAAAGGTTTCGTAAGTGTCTTGGGTCACGTTTTTTGAAGCTTCAGAAAGTAAATAATTGGATTTTTATTTATCTTTGAGTTACACTGGCCACATACCCACAAATACATACACGCGTGCGCACGCGCAGCAGAGAGACCTCGGTAACATTTATAGGCTCATAAACACTACAGAAAGTAAATACATGTATATAACTTTTGGCAATATTATACCATGCCTCTAAGTGACTACGTAGTATTTCCTGTGTCCAGATGAGAGATCTGGTATGGATTTTAATCGGGTTGATGTCCTTGAAGAAACAATAGTAGCTGTTGTGTTCATGACATTCTTTATGACGTGGGGAAATGATTCTTTGGCCCTTCAGGACTCTTGATATTAGCGTAATACTATTGGTACGATTGTGACCTTTAAAATGGCTTTGAAAGCACAATTCGCCAACATACTGTTTTAAACTTCAACTAAGAAAAAGAAGTTTTACTGCAAAATACTAACTGCTAAAAAAACTTATATCCAAAACCAGGTGAACATTGTTAAAGCATTAGAAACTGATTTAGACATAGAATTTAAATTAAGCATAGATTATATTAACCCAAGAAGGTTGCACCTCTGTATAAGAGAAATAGAAACAAATCAATTTTGATAAAACATGAAGTGTAAAGATATTAGTGTTTATTTTTCCTTGGAATAGTGCACTAGTAATCTGATACTAGGGTGCTTTAATATTTGAAAGTGTTATTTTATTTAAACGCTTTTTCCTTGTGAAAATATAACAGAGTTTAGTGGCTGTAAAGGGGAAGTACGTTAGAGACAATAATATATCAAAATTAAAAAAACAGAAAAGGAAATCTAAAAGTAGGAAATAATTGGCTTGTATTTTACTACATATATATAAAACCAAATTTCAAAGAGAGCCATCATATTTCATACAGGAGATACATTAATGAAGCTTTATCAGAAAAACCCTGAAAATTTAGCTTTAAATTACTGGATAAGGAACAAGGAAACAAGGTTTGTTTTATTTATAATGTTTTTAAAATTAAACATTCATACAAATAAATGTTTAAGAACAAATAGATTGCAGAGTATTTTTGCTTCTTATCAATATTTCCTTGACCTACTTATTGTAAGTGCTCGCATGGTTTTGGTCCATGTAGCGTAATATATGTAAAAGTCGATTGAAAACCTAACGTAGTGTTTAGATATGCTTGACCAATGTATGAGGACATTTCGAGCAGTTAGATCTTCCTATATCTATTGTGGCTAACATATTCAAGGAAGAAAAGATAAAGTGAGGGCACCACAGTTGGCTAAAGAACGCAGTCCATGGGATCGCACGGTAGTCTCTAACATTTCCAAACTCGAACACCCGTTCTGCTGCTACAGGTGCCTAGAAAGAGTGATGAACCAAGAACCACTGCAATGTCTGTAGAGAGTAGTATTTCCTTTCAGCAAGCATCCGTCTAAACTTTGTGACACCGTCAACGTCACAAAGCACAACTGATATAGAGAAGAAAGGAAAACGACAGCAAACTGACGGTAAGAGTCATGGTAGGTAAGTAAGCAGTCCAGCAGGGAAAACCATGAAATCTCAGCTTCAGAGTAGGTAGTTCATCTGATCCAGATCCACGATTTTCCAAATTCGAACCTTTGTATAATCTGAGGTAGTAAACAACATTAAAACCAAGGTCGAGTTTGTTCTTCAGTCATACATTTCTCTCAATTAATGGCGGAGCAGTCAATTAGCCAGATCGCGGAGGCTGCTGTGGAAGACCTCTATGAGGAGCCACAGCGGCGCCATGAGGCGATCCATATCCCGACTGCTGAAATCCGCAAATTGAAACCGAACAAATCCCCTGGACATGATGGCGTTAGTGCTCTCATGCTCCAGCACCTTCCCAAGAGAGCCGTCATCCACTTGACGCGGATCTTCAATGCCTGCCTCCACCTCCGCCACTTTCCGGCTTGCTGGAAAGAGGCGAGAGTGGTGTGCATCCTGAAGCCCGGCAAGGATCCGGTATTTCCGTCTAGCTACCGATCCATAAGTCTTCTCCCAACTGTCTCAAAACTATTTGAGCGGTTGCTCCTATACCGCCTGACCCCTCTTTCCGAGGAAAGGCAGCTCCTACCCGATCACCAGTTTGGTTTTCGTCATGGACACTCCACGACCCTGCAGCTACTGCGTCGGGCCGAGAGGACAGTCCTGGGATTCCAGGAAAACCTCAACACAGTCGCGGTGCTGCTAAACGTAGAGAAAGCCTTTACCACAACCTGGCAACAAGGCCTACTGTACAAACTCAGGGAGGCCAACGTACCTCCTCCCTATCTCGCCCTGATTAGTAGTTTCCTCAGAGACCGCACGTTCAGGGTGAGAGTGGAAGGACGGCTGTCATCTATCAGACCCATAGCCGCGGGAGTCCCGGAAGGCAGTGTACTGTCCCCGTTACTCTTTGCGGCCTACATGTCTGACTTCCCCTTAGAACCACAGACTGTTACGTGCCAATATGCAGACGACGTCCTCATAATGGCACGTAACAAAAACCTAAGATATTGTCATCCTCCGCTGCAGCGCCAGCTCCGAGCCATTGGCCGTTGGAGTGAGAAGTGGAGGATGGCCATTAGCCCCGAGAAGAGCTCTGATCTTCTCCTGGCTATGGTCCGAGCTGGGCAACCGGATTGCTCGCTGAGGTTGAGGCAGAGGCAAATCCCTTGGGTTCCCACTGCCAAATACCTTGGCGTCCACCTCGATCGCGGTCTCACCTACGCACCTCACGTCCGGATCAAAGCCGGACAAGGGCATGCAGCACTAACGCAGTTGTACCCAATTCTTAAATCCACCATGCCAACGCACCTCAAACTACGCCTGTATCGGGCGGTTATACCGCCCTGATTCTGTACGACCGCAAAATCTGGGGATCAGCGGCTCAGACCACTATTCGCAGACTACAGCGCGTCCAGAACAGGGCACTACGCAGGATATACGATACCGGACGTAGATTCCCACATCCTTCACACCTACTCCGGAGTCCCGTACATCGTGGACGTGGTGCGGGAGAGATCCCGCACCATCTACGATAAGCTGGACTCCCATCCCAACATCCTGGTGAACACCCTTGGCCGTTACGATCACAGGGCTCCTCGCTGCCGACCGAGCTACCGGTTGCCCAAAGATGCTTTGGGTAACCAGAACTGAACAGGGCCACATTCCCCTGATTTCAACCCCCCAAGCCCAGAAATGGGCTTGGTAAGTCCAATACCTAAACATTGTTCCTTTCCCTCTAGCCTGTTAAGCGGACTGTGCTCAGATGCCTCCCAGGCAGGCGGAAGAGCGCAGCCAGTACTGGGCGCCCAACCCCCCACGGGGCAACAGTGCACATAAGGCTAGACATACCACTGCCGAAGACAACCGCCTGAGACAAAGATGACTATAATACTGCCCAGATAAAGCCGCAATAAGCGGCTAGGTGCTGGGCAGCAAACACTCCGTCCAGGTAAACCTGGACGACTCGAATCTTCTGCTGGTCTGCTACAGTAATAACTCTCTAGCTCTACAATACGATTCAAATCGCAGAATGTACTCATACTATATACATTTTGTTTGGCATGTCAATGTATAAATGCATAATGTAGTTTTTAGTCAAAATCATTAGAACCTTCTTAATAAAATGCCTCTTTTTTGGTGCTCTAAAGATATATTTCCGATGCAATCTTATTCGACATTTTGGACCGAACGCAATACTTTGTTTACTCACTGTAAGTACCTGTTAGAGAAATTGTGTGTGTTCCAATACTCCCCATATGGCCACCTTGGCTTTCGGAATATCCTCGCCCTACCACGTGATGATCGGACCCATTTCTCAGGTGGAGGCATCCAGAGGGCGGTTTCCATTACCTCCAATGACAGCGTGATAGTGAAGATGATGGTGAGATAAGAGGACCTACAACTTATACCGTGGACTCCGAACCACGTTGGGCATAGGGAACTGTTCACATGTGCTAGACAGAGGTGAGAGCGTGGATAGCGCCGAATTAAAATCGCTAACCGCCGAGCTGGAAATCGACCCTTAACACGGGAGCCGCAAACGAAATCACTGCGCTACCCCGGCGCCCAGTTAGAGAAAATAATAGTTGGCAAATACACTTTGTATAAAATGTGTTTATTTTCCAATGACTTGGCTGGTCCGGTTGCATAGGTATAGGTCTACTTCCTCGCTTCTCTTGCAGTCGCACATTCTCAATTATTGCAGAGCGACCTGGTTGCCGTGCCCCCATGGGTGTTATTGGCTGCAAGCAAAAGTGTATTGTTGCATCTGCGGTTGTAAGGGTAGGGGAGAAGGGGTTTTTCCTTACATTCCTAAACACCAACGGGGAGCGTAGTTACAGATGGTAGGGCATTTAAGGAGCGGTAGGGCGGCAAGGTAAGTGTTAGGAGTAACATTCAAAGCCAATCCCAGATTAATGAATATATTACTAGTCTCAAATTAATGGTAAGGGCCCTTCCAGGATCTTGAGGAGATCTGATGGCAGTCAAACGAGTCAGTATATAACTTGTGACTCCATACCTTGGGGATGTTTTGCCTGATGCCTGAGCGAATGGTGAGGTCCCGAACAATCTTCTGGTGTGAAATTTCCCGGCAAAGGCCTGACGACTCACTAAGACTAAGCCCCCGCGGACGCTACCTTTAATAATTTAAATAACAGCTCTGCCAAAAATGGCAGTTACCAGTTAAGTTAGCAGTCGCCACGTCAGATGGATCACCCGACCTAAACTCAAGCAGAGTCAGCTCTACTACTTACGAAATTGTCTCAAATCGTGCATTCCTCTTTTACGTAACCTAGGACCAGCTAATGCCTGTATCATGCCACCTATGACCAGCCGATCCTTGTTAGCCGGAAAGACTGATTTAGCAGTACGAATTACGTATCCTGTCAGACAACAAAATATAGCAAAGTCAGTCAACACGTGAACTCAACTTTCACAGGAAATAAAATGTTAAATCACAATAATTCACAGTAATTCCTAAATATTGCTCAGGCTATATACGAAACAGTATTCTCAGAAGCTGAATTTTAACGAGTATTAGTTCAAAGCTTTTACAACTATAATGCATAGGCCATACACTTTTGTATCACATTTGCCATGTAAAATGTTATTTTTATAACCACAGTTAATGATAAATTACGTTTGGTTTATAAAATAGTTTACGATTGTACAATAAGTTCTTAGTTACTGAATCCTGCAAAACAGCATTCCGAAGTTATGAGGAAAGACAAGAACAGAATATTTTGTAAGTACTCCAACACCTTTCGCCATATAATATTCATAAATTAAAAATCACAGTAATCATAGCATCAGAGGGCAAAACTTCCTTGTGGAAGTTACTGAATCTAAATGCGAAGTTATCATTTATTTTTATACAAACAGACTTTATCCGCTGTATGCTAATCTATATGACAGGATTATTACATTTTTTCTTGAAGATACAAGAGGAATACTGGAAACTGAAATGATAGCACAATCTCAAATTCATGGATTTTTCTAATTGCACATCTATAAAGTATGATAACAAAAGAATCTTATTCCATCTATTTCCTCTTAATCCACAGAAACCTTCAATTTACATTTATACATGTCCCAGGGGCTACAACATTATAATTCCTGCCAGATTTATAAGGGCGTATATAATGTGATAACCTTTAAATTCAACGCTTTTTGAAAAAATACGAGAAAAAACTAGCGTTTCTGTACCATTTATTAAATAACGATTATTCAAAACCATGTTGATCCAAGAGATTTGAGAAACTGTAGTAAAAAGTCATACTTAAAATACTTTTAAAACTCTTAGCAGCGTAATGGCTTTAAAATTCTGTACTCCTTCAGTGAACACAAAAGGCACATACCAAGAACAAACAGCTAAACACTTTCCACTTGAAAGAGACAAGAGTTTACAAAGCATTTAAAAATGTGAAACAATATCAAAAGATGTGTTGTAGAAGGTTAACTCTACAACAATGATCCTGTGTGTTTCAGAGAGATCTACAGTATATAGAGAGATCTGTGGTATACTTTTGAGTATTATTTAGGCAGCATCATTAATATAAAATTCATCCAGAATTTGGAACAACGCTACCAATAGAAAATTCAGAACATTATTTACATTTTAATATAAATATATAATAAAACATAATTTTATTAAAACTGCCATTAAGACTAATTATAGAAGAATCTTCTGGACTGATTTGGCATGGCCTACTGAAGTAAGATGGTCCAGAACTCTGCTGCAAATCTCCCGGAAAGAATCTACTGGAATTAGTAACTCCAACCGCAAAACCTTATGAATACTCGTATTATTAAGACTTGTAAAAAGTGTTATGAAAACAAAAGAAGTAGAAATAACACAATGGACTGCTTTCGTTTATGTTTCCTTAAAAAGTCTGGGTATTCCATCCTCGCACGATTCTGAATTAAAGCTCCACGTCTGTATTCATCCTCTGTCCGTTCTACAAGGTATTTTAACGTAGGGAATGTGAAAAATTAGTAATTCAGTACACTATGATGATAGTGATAATAATGGTCACACAGAGGAAACGTAAAAGGACAATGCAAATACTTTCAAGAAATGTTTTGCAAATCCAAATTATCCTTTAATAATGGTTTGTCAATCTAAGCGTCTATTAGGAAATGTTAGAAACAATAAGACTTTGTGGTGCATTCCTGAAAAAACTCGACACATACAGCCTAATTTATGAAATTTTCTTAAATATGTGGCTTTAATCTAAAGTGACTCTCTTCTTGGAGAAATTAAAGAGGATCAAAATGAATGAGATCTCCAATGAAAATTATATATTAGTAATAAATATGTCTACGTAAGAGTAAATTTAAGGTTGTATGATGCAGTTCAAAATGGATGGTATTTACAAGATCTTAAATTTCAATCGTCACAGACATTTAAAACAAGAATCTTTTTTCGGTTAAGAGAATTTTTAACATGCAACTACAGGTTGCGGGACACAATAACTACGCTTTAATTCTACAAAACGTCTTAAGATTGCTTCCTAAAGTTATATTTGTATCGTGCGCAGTGCAGTTCAAAGTCCAGTTAGTCATTGCGGGGTGTAGAACGAACATCATTTGAAACATATTTGAAATTTGTTTATGTCTTTCGAACACAGAGTTTGTTTCGTCATAATGGTAAATCTCCGTCTCAAAGAACCAGAGTGTGAAATGAATTCAGCACTTCAGAGCAACTACATCTGCGACGAAAGTGAATCCTGCTGTTAGGTAATGTACGGTTCGAAACCCAGAAAACATTGCAACCTGCGTAAAAGCGAAGTCCAACGACGGCAGTTAGTCGTCGGTTGCAAGCTCACACCTACGCGATAGATGTGTCATCAGAATAGGAAGTACCATCCCTGCGAGCTTCAAGTGTTGCATTGTGGTGTGTCCGGAGATTTGAAGGCATGAATATCTCTATATTCAGCTTTTGAAATCATCAACGCTCCTCCCGACATTCTCAACAATCCCATGGGGCATTACCACAACGTCCGTGACAGCCTTACGCAGAATGTCATCCACGTAAGGTTAAAATGTGACACACCTTCTGCTGCATCCTGTGTATATCGACGAAATTTCGATAACATTATTTACATACAATTCTCCTTTTCTTGGTTCCCGGTGTGATCTGCGTCCTGTTGCCTAAAATCTTGCCGAGTTTAGCCGTGTTAGGCTTTTTCACTGGGCTACTCCAAATAAAATAAATAAATGATTATCGGCCAGTTAGTCTAACTTCAGTAGTACGTAAATTAATGGAGCATTTAATTGCAGAATATATACGAGAGGAGTTAGAAAATAAAAAGTGGTTTAATGAAGTGCAACATGGATTTAGACCTGGGTATTCGTGCGAAAGTCAAATTACTTCATTATTTCAAGATTTGGCAGATGAGGTAGATTCAGGGGGAAGAACTGATGCAGTGGTAATTGAGTTTTCTAAAGCTTTTGATGTAGTGCCACATAGTTTACTTATTTGTAAGCTAGCAAATACAGGAATTGACAAACGCGTAGTATTATGGGTTAAACATTTTTGAAAGGGAGAACGCAAAAGTTAAAGTAGGTAAAGAGCTATCCGATAGGGGAACCGTAAGTTCGAGTGTGCCGCAAGGCTCAGTACTAGGACCTTTACTGTTTCTCGTTGTTGTTAATGACATTTCTGTTAATATTAACTGCCAGATAAGGTTGTTTGCAGACGATTGTATCATTTATAATAAAATTCGGAATACAGTGCATGAAACCGCTCTTCAGGGTGATTTAAATGAAATCTATAATTGGGCTGCAGCTAACAAAATGTCAATTAATGCCAAGAAAAGTAAGTCCATTGTTTTTAGTAGAACTAAGGGCAAAATTATTGTTAACTATCACATGGGAGGGGTGCAAATAACACAGGTGGACAGCTGCAAATATTTGGGAGTGTACCTGCCAAGTAATGCTGGATGGGACGAACAAGTAAATTCCACATCTAGGAATGCGTGGAAGGCATTGCATTTCGTAATGAAAATATTCAAAAAGGGGAGCGCTAGGTCCAGGGAAATTGCCTACAAGGCCTTAGTGCGGCCGGTTATGGAATATGGAGTAGCATGCTGGGACCCGTATAGAACTAACCAAATCGATCCATTAGAAAAAATACAGAAGAGGGCAATAAAATTCATAAAAAGAGGCAAGTATTTTGGGCCTATAAAAGGAGATGAGACTAAATGGGAGGAATTAGAATTAGGCGTAAAAAGCATAGGCTGGTAGCACTATTCAAAGCTAATGCTGGTGTAATGGCATGGGTGGTCGTTAGTGTAAGGTTAGATAATCCGGATTATTATGGACGAAACGATCATAGGTATAAAATTAAGGGTAGTTGACACAGAACCGACGTAGGAAAATTTTCTTTTGTTAATAGAACCATTGAAGAATGGAATGAATTGCCTGTAGCAGTCTGTCAGGGCTGTCCCCTGTCGATGAAGAAATTTAGAAAAAATCTAGATAGTTTATAGTTAATGTTTAAACTATAATGGTATATAATATGTAAATAGAGAAGTAATTAGATATGTTTTAAGTGACTAAAGTAAAATAGTATCATGTTTGTTTTGTTTACTGTGTTATTGTTGTAAATCTAGTATTTGTAATTTGATCTGTATTCTTAACTCTGCCACCGGGTAGTACCCAATTGCAGTGAATAAATACATACATACATACATATCCGTCCGTCCGACATCGTTGGTGCTGACAGGCCTCTCAAAGCTTGCAGGTTTTACTGCGTGCCCACCAAGTTTTGTATTTCGCCGTAGGTAGGGGCTTTCGATTGGGATGTTGCAGGATGGGTTAGAAGCTAGCTGTTACACTCCTCTAAATTTTGTACAAGATGCAAAAGCACTTTTTATATTTGGTATTTATAGAATTAAGTATACTTCAAATGACTTTAGGCTTATAGGATTTTTATGTTTAATCTGATGCATCTGGTGCTGGTACATTGGACCAGGCTTATAGGTTCTAAATTTACATAGACACACATACACACGCACACACACACTACGCTATATACAGTGTTCGAGAGTATGCTGTGCGGCAGCGTCAGGGACCATAATCAAAAGATTCGACACTAATCAGAAACTACTTCTTCAGATAATTCATCAACTCAGTTGCCTCGACGATTCAAACACCATCGCCAGCATTATCAGAACAATCAATAAAACAGTAAATGATCACATGAACTACCTACGCCGAGCGACAGCACGATAAAACTTCAACTAGCAAGAACACATGCCCACTTAATTTCCAGAGGGCTCATTGCGGGATCTGCCAAAACGTACTCCAATTTCCGTCACCTAAGCCCGCTTCCTCTTCTGGAGCGAAGACATTTGTTTTGTTTCAATAAAATTATATTAAAAAAAGGCCGTCTCCCCGGCTGCGATGGCGGCGGCCTCTGCCGAAGGACGTGGCCTCAGCCGGGAGGTCAGGTACTCCAGCGTGACGTTGATACGCATTGGACTACCCACCTATGAGGTGGCGCCAACAAAGGTTGGCAGCAATTAAAGATATGCACACCATATTTAGGAACATATAGCTCAAACTATGTACTGACGGCAGTGCAGTATTTGACCAAGGACAATTAGGGTCATTGCCAAAGGGCGCCGGCTTGTAAAATAAATAAACTGGCATCTGTTTGCATTAATTTTGATTTTCCAGTCATGAAGCCATGAAAGGAAGCGGTCAATGTACGGCTGCATTTCTGCAAGGACAAAACTAGGATTTTATGAAGATTGTATATTGCAGTGTCGTCAGCTTATAGTGCAGCTTTGCACCTGCGTCTACGGGGAAGTCGTTGGTCAATAACATATACAATAGCGGTGACATAATAGCCCCTTGTGGTACGCCAGGCTGCGTGACTTTCTCCTTGGAGGAGAAGCCAACTATTTGGTCGTAGAAGCGCCGGCTTTCTAAGAAATTATGCAGCAACGGAAAGGAATTTTGAAGGCCAGGGAATTCGGCGCAGTTTCTTAATCAGGCCGTTATGCCAGCACCGATTAAATGTGGCTTCTACGCATAGGTAGAAACGCAAACGTTTAAGCACCATTGTTAAGTTGCTTCATAATGTCGTCAGATAGTCTTATGAGTTGTAGAGCTATTGAATGTCCCTTTCTGAAGCCAAATTGTGAACTAGAAATGTCAAGTAACGAATTTGTTTTTGGGGTCAATATAGCATTATTTTCTCCACCAATTTACCAATAAAGAACCGGAGACTAATGGGGCTGTAATTTTTAGATAGCCTGGTGCTTTTTGCATACTTCGGGAGCATTAACTGTGACTCGTTTTCAAGTGTCAGGGAAGTAATTTTGCTGCAAATAGGCTTTGAAAATCTATGTCGGTTGCAACAGGACTTTTCGCTGGATATATTTGAGTTCCCCATTAGTCACCCTGCCCGGGCCGCAGCTTTCGCAATAGGTAGATTCCTAGTGATCCTGTAGACTTAATGCGGTGTTTTAAGGGCAATTATTACTCGTGCTTCTGCGCCACTCAGTATTTTACCCATGTCTGGCCTTCCCGTTCTGGATCGGGATTCGTGGCAGGGTTTTCCGTAAATGCTTGTTCCATGCAGTCTGCAAAAACCGCGGCCGTTTCCTCAGGGTAAAACTGCAGGCCGCAATAAGTGTGCAGCACCTCAGTGCCTGAGTTAACGCTCGAGACTTTAAATGCCCTGAATAATTTTTAAAAAGAGTGGTCCGAAAGTGTCATCATTAACATTTTCTACTCCCACTATTCGATTTAAGATGAATCTTTTGCCGAATGATGTAGAGACATTTTTCTAGCACTTTGTACTCGAACTGGCGGGTAATCCGCTAAAGTGTCGTCTAACGCTGCCTCCTGACAATAAGCTGTTCCACTTCAGGGTACATGCAAAAACTAGGTGGGCTTGTGGTATAGTTGCTAGAATGTCTTTTGTCCGTGTGCAGCGTGGCAGTGTAGTTTGTTTGCAATGGCCACGTCGATGTCCGCTTCGCTGTGAATTTCGAGCGCAAATTTGGTCCAGTCTGTTTCTGCGCGACTCAGAGGCCGGTCA
Source organism: Mantis religiosa (assembly GCA_030765055.1). Taxonomy (NCBI): domain Eukaryota; kingdom Metazoa; phylum Arthropoda; class Insecta; order Mantodea; family Mantidae; genus Mantis; species Mantis religiosa. The sequence goes on along the minus strand of CM060957.1, from coordinate 146,129,476 downwards.
CACCAACCGTGATGGGGCCACGGATGTCGAAGTGCACTTGAGGGTGGTCAGAGTCTAGGCTACAATTCACTATTAAATTGTTCGATAATCCAGCATCCTTTTTCAAGTCCAAAATTTCAGGCTGAAAGTGCCCTGACTAGTGGAAAAATGTGGATTTGTGGGGTCATGTGCCTCGACGCCTTCATTTTCTATTGTATGGACTACCAGGAGATTTCTGGCCATTTTTTATCTGAGTGAGTACCACCAGGGGTGAAATCTCTTGCCATTATAACGTGCTCCTCCAAGGCGAGGATTTGCTCGGTGTCTTGTCTGCACTTGGAGGAGTTGGGGGTGCCGATAGAGGGATACCAGCATCGCTGTTTTTATATTAAGACGTGTTTTAAGAGCCATGTACTCTAACGCTTTCAGTAATGGCAGCGTAACAGCAGCATGGACAACTTTGTATTTGAGCGAACTGGCCATTTTCCATTTCTGTCGTTGCAAAATATTTGATAACCCCTGAGTTTAAAAGTACACTCCTGCTTTAATTTGGTTTCCCAAATGAATGCGTCGTAAATTTTGTTACGCCGCTGGTAGTTTTGAGGTTCGTGTTGCTGTCTGTAGATGTCGTCAGCATTCCACAGGAGATGTGTCTCCCTTTTCTTGAGCCATTTAGTAGAAGCTGTCCGATACTAGCCATTAGAGGGCTAGCCATTTTCTCCCAAGTGCTGGTGCAGCATCTAAATCTTGCGATCATACCTTCTGTATGAGTTTTTGTACTTTGAGTTCTTTAAGCAGTGTAAAAATTTCTTTAATACCGCGCAAGTCACCAGAAGGCACCTGAGAGGGGTCGGGGCTGTTAAAGGTAGGCCGGTAGGTAGAGGTATGGATGCACTTTACCCTCTAATGGCGCCTGCGAAGGAGACGTCTTCTCTGACCAGGGCCCGGTTGCCAAATTGTTTTGACCCTGGTTGGACACTTGCGGTACTCTGGCTATGGTTTCCAGTTGGTAGCAGTGGCATTCATTGTGGAATGTTACGCAGCGACTTCTGGTTGATTCCCAGAGAAGCTGCTTTCCTCAACTTCACTCGTAGACAGTACTGCGCAATTGGATGCTATTCTACATGACAACCAAGAGAGATACGACGTTGCACTCAAAATACAGCATAAGCAGGGCATCGGTTATTCTTGCGTCCTGCCGCTTACCTCAACTTAGACCAGGCTTCCACTCCCACGAATCCGAAGGTGTAACGGCGGTACTGTCTCAATTTCACTCCTGAATACTAAACGGTGGAGGTTTTTAGTCGGTAGGGCTGACAGTTCAATCTCAGAGGAGTTCCATAGTCCAGTTCCAAAGTTAGTGGGTAACATGCATTTTACTCCACTTCAAAAAAAGAGCTTCTCAGGTCATCAGTCTACTGCCAGCCGATTGGTCAGTGAAGGTGATGGTGGTGGAAGTGCTGCACTTATGAGTGCGGCCACCGCCATGATGGGCCGGAGTCGTTGCTCCCCATCCGCAAGTGCTGCTGGTTGCGTGGCTTAGCCGCGTGTTAAGCCACGCCACGTCGCTTTCTACCTGTTTTCCGCCACCTTTTGGATAAACTCTACAATCGAGTGTACATTTAAAACATCGTGTAGGTATGTGCAGTGGGAATGATCTTGGGAACTTCGCAACTATTCTTAGACAATTGTTTTAAATTATTTGCAATTTCACTATGTACTTCCTGGTCTAATTAGGCTTTTGTATAGGTGAGCTGCATTTTTTGCTTAATGCACGTTTTCGGTTCAGAATAACTCCTAGCTGTTGAGTTGCCCTACACTGCTCTTCTGCGCTAAGCACTAAGTTCTGTCCCTCAGCTGCATTAATTAAGACTGCAGAGGGGACTAGCCCTGCCTCGCTCCTTGAAAATTGTGGAAAACAGGCTTGCGTCTGCTACACGCTCTTTTGTTTTTGCCTGTTAATAGGCATTTATCTTAATATCTAGTCCCTACATGGAGAAGAAAAGAATGGGAGGAGTGAAATAGCTAGTTGGCGGCCCTAACGAGGGGAAACTTACTTCTTACTTAACGAGGGGAAGCTTACTACAAAAAGAGGAAACATAGATTTAAGTAGAAGTGGTAAGTTAAAATAGTGACGTGGAAGTTCGAATAGCAGAGGACCGAACCCTTAAAAGCGTCTTGATTCCAGCAGTAAGGCTGTTGGCTTTGGTCGTGTTATCCTACTCGTCTAAGCTGCGTAAATACTCACTGGCAATCGCCTACTTGACTTCTGTCTAGAGCCCGCTGCTGATGATAGTCCCTCTTATCTGTGTGTACACGGAGTGTCCTGCTTGACGCTCTGCTTCAGAATCCCAATAACTACTGCAATTGTTTTTGCAGAAACGGGAATAAAGGTTTAAGGTAAGACTACTACATAGAGTGGGTAGGAAGAAGGATACGGCGTGGTAAAGATGTTATTCTACGGTGACTCTTTTTACTGGGACGTGTTGGCGGTATATTTTATGGGACATAGTTGGTAGCGTGGTGTTCGGTACCCCCTAAGCAACCCGGATATTTGTGGGTAAAAAACTAAGTAGTTGCAGAGAGCCGCTCTGGTGGTAGGGTAGTAGTCATAATCACTTTGAATTCTGCCTTCAGCCTTTAAACTGTGGTGTTTCTCTTTAGAATATTCAGTGGGGTTCCATGTAAGTCTTCTGAAGACTTCTCCCTAGTGAAGGGACTAGGCCCTCAAGGGATCGTTCCCGCGGATAGTGGCGAAGCATCTCGTTTAGTGGCTGCAGCTCCTCTTGCCTGGAAAGTCTCTGCGAGGCAGCAAATGTGGTGGTGGGGCTCCATGTTCTAGAGCCAGGGATCTCTTGAGGACTTGGATGCTCTGGGTGATGTGCTTGTTTGTGCGAATAGCTTCCTCTAACTTCTTGCTCGACATGGAGATGCGCATGTCGATGATGTGGCCAACGATTTTCTCCAGCTTAGACTTGCACTAGTTGAGTTACTCTGAGGTGGTGCTGGCATTATAGGGGAGTGCGTTGCGGTGCTTGGGCAGTTTCCTTCACTTCTTCCAACGTCCGCAGAAGGGTCTCGTCATAAGTTACTACCCACAGTGACAGCTCCTTTATTGATGCCTGCATGTCTTGTAGTGTGGTGGTGACAGATTGCAGTAGTTCTGTGGAATGTGATGGACTGGCATGTGTGTCCGGTTATTGTGTAACTGCTGTGGCGTATGTGAGGCATTGTGTGGGCTGTAGTAGGGTGTGATGTCAAGTTTGTTGGTCAGGCTGGTGACGTGGAGATTGTGGCGTTCAACTTCCTCTAGGGCTTCTTGGCCGCGCCGCCTGTGCCCCTAAGTGTCCTGCCGTACTGCAGGTTGCATAATACAGGGAGTGGCGCATCAGGGTGCTTTCTTTCTTTTTTTTTTTTTTTGTAATTTATTTTCCTCCAACGTTAAGTCGTATCAGAAGATGAATGAAACGTGTGAAATGATGCTGAAAAGAGTCTTGGGTCCATGGAGAGCGGCGCGTCAGGTCATGCCCTTTACACGCTGCAGTAAGGCAGGCAGCACCACAGTAATGCCAGCGTGGATACTCGATACAGGTATCGGCAATGTGGCCGTAATGGCAGCAGCGCGACAAGGACTGAGTCCGTCTTCCAGGCTGTTCTGTATTGGAAGCACCTGCACAAAGGCAGGAAGCCCATCTCTCAGCGCAGCCCGGTAACCCGACTCGTTAAGAAACTTCAGTTGTACTAGCGGAGACGGTCCCTAGTGTGTGTGGATTCGTGATACCCTCATTAATAAGTGCCAACAGTGTCTGGCAACGTTGACTACAAGTGCATCAGGAGGCTGTCTGTGCATTCCCCGTGCTACTGCACTATAGCTAGGCAGTGTTGTGCTTCTGCAAGGCGTCGGTTGCACGGGTGAGACTGGCGGCAAGATTTCTTCTTTGATATGCTCGTCTGGTGGACCAGTCGGCTGTGCAGTCAGGATCTGTGGCAGTTGTAATGGCGGCGGTGAGAGGTTCTGGGGTGAGGGTGCAGTAGGCTGCTCTCTCATAGGTTGCGTGTTAGGGTCTGTGCTGTCATTTTCAGGTGCGTTTACAGACTCTGCTGTGTTGCAATTCTTTTTCTTCCCGGCCATGTTGACTTGGCGATGGCTGAGTTCAGACTGTAAGGTATTTTTTTTAAACGGGAATCAAGGTTAAAGAAAAAAAAAAAAAAACGGTATACAGGGTATATGGGTAGGAAAAATGATGGGGTGTGGGAAGACTATTATTCTGGACTTACTCAGTTTAATGGCACTTATTGGAGTTTCATTAATTTGGGCTGCAACGGTGCCATGTTGTCCGGTACCGCCGAAGTAACGCGAGTGTTCGTGGGAGGATGCTTATAGTGGCGGTTGCGCAGTGCGGAGAGCCGCTGTGGAGGTTAAGTAGCAGCCATAGTCTCTCAGGATTCTGACTACGACCTATGAATTTGAATTGTTTGTAATGGATAAACTGCAAGTTGTAAATGAAGGGTGGAGGCATATAAGGCTTTTCACCTTGGCTTGGGTACGGTCCGAGCAGGCAGAGGGTAGCTGCGAGGCATCTGATTCTGGGGTAGCGCGGTCCCCAGATATGGCACGAGTGCAACGACGGGGAAGAAGAGGCGTTGCATGATGGTATCTTGATGCTGGTCTAGCTTATTGTTCGACGTTGAGTTCCGTTTTTCGATTATGTTGTCGGCTATTTTCCTTAACTTGATCCTGCAGTACCTGTGGTTATTAGTGCTGGTGGTTTACTGCTTGGACCGTACTGCCGCTTCGGTGGATCTACGTACGACAGGTAACTTCTTCCTGGTTTGCTACCCATACAGTTAATCTGTTAGTTACTTCCTTGATGTCTTCTAAGAGTTCGTTGTCGTCGATGTCGTCATCGTCGGGAAGTTGGTAGACTGAGATACAGTGCGAAGGTGTACCTGTTCCCGTCCACCTCCAATCCTACTGGTTTCCGCTCCTCCAATTGGAGGTCGTCATGCTAATGGGGTCTTCTAGATCGCAGTGAATGGCGCCATTGTTGAGATTGCTCTTTCCTTAAAAATCCCTATGCTTTCTCTCAATATTCTTTAAGAGAAATTGCCACAAATTATCTAAATTATCATAGTCAATGAGGTGACCGTTGACTAATTTTGCTTTGTTTGTTCTGGTGTTTAATGAACAAAGACCGTGGAAGTCTACAGAACTATAAATACAATGCCGTTTATACCTAGTACTCGTAAGCATTAGACAAACAACTCTCCCTATTTACTTGTTAAGAAGGAATTGCAGGCAAAAATTTCCGAAAAGTTATATTGTGACTTTGTGAGCTCGTAAAATTAAAGTTAACTTGCAGAAATTCAAAATGCTCTTTATTTTCGTAGAAAGGCAGTTTGTACACCCCTCATTGGTTCTAAAAGTGACGTGCCCTACACACAGTAGTCTCTGGTTGCTTCACTACAAATCACTCGCGGTGCACTTCATTTTTAACTCACTACACAAGAACAATTATAACTGTCCCAATAAACTAGCCACGGCTTCTTTTATACCTCCAATCATTGTTATAGAAATTAGTGAAATTTTCTGTAACAATCAAGACGGTACCAGAAGAACCTTTCAGACATCTGTCTGTCTCTTTCTTTCTACGTTTCGGCAAGCTTTTATCTCCGCGCTGCCCTACCTGTCTCTTTGCGCGCGCCGCCCGCGGTCGTCCGACAATATTTAGAAGTTTTCTCCTTAATTTTCAGAAAGTTTACAATTCCTTATGTTTAAATACATTTCACATTCTCTGCTAAATCCGGTAAAATCTTCTGTGTGTTATCAGAAATTGTTTCTCAGATAATGGGTTTATGAATGTATGATGTTTAATAGTGTAGGACTGTTAATCCTCCCTTAATTAACTCTGAGGTAACTAGCATTACTAATAATTAGTAGCGCTGATGTCAGACTCAGGATCTATTGGATTGAGCACCCCGAGCTAATAACATTAATAAATGAATAGCCCACACACAGAAATATGAAACGGTCATATCATTATCTGTTTTATTTCCTACCGCTTGTGATGCAGAGGCGTAGGACTTTTAATTAGATAATGAAACGCGAATTTTAGCTAATGTTATTTTATCATGTGTAAAAGCTCATCATATAGGAAATATGATATTAACCCTCAATTTCGTATTTCACTTGATCATATCATCTGGGAGTCGTATTCAAAATAGGAATGTGTTATTTTGTGATAAGTGTTACATTTATCATTTATTGTTGGTTAATGGTTACCACTAACGATTAAGTTATTGGTCTATAGGTAGTCAACTATAAAGTTATATAGTTTACGGGGACTATTAGCTACAAACTAGTTTAACTGGGAATGATATCGATACAAAAGTTGGTTGGAATTTATAAATTATGGGAATTTTTATTTATATAGTTTTTTTAAAGTGAATTTGTTTTGTTGTTTGACGTGGTCTCTCCAGGTTTAATTACTATGATTTATAATCTCACTCTGTTCTACATGCCACCACGCATACACAATTTGTAATTGGAATTGAACTATATAACAACCGAAATATGGTAACATATATATATATGATGTTAGATAATTTAGACATAAGGGAAAAGACATCACTAATACCAACATTAATATTACTGTAGTTAATAATACATTCATTTCAACATTATAATTTAAATATTTCACTTCTATGACATAATAATTATAGAATGCTTGTAAACTGGGCCTACTAATTACGGCACAAAATACATTTCAAAGAGAATACACTCTAACATAAAACTTCAAATTTCAGCCCTATAGTCTATCAATACCTTCACAGTTCCACAATAATTGTGTCAGTCATCGGCTGTTCGGGGGGGGGGGGGGTACTTGAGATGTCGAAGTGCACCAATATATTGAAGAAATATTTTGACTGCGGCACAATGGTTTGGCATAAAGTACGTTTATCATATCATCTGAAAACGAAACTTCTTTACAATTTTATATTCGGATATCTTCAAGATCGTCAGTTCGAGCAGCTATTAAATTTCACAATACAGATTAATGAATAAAAATTCTGGTTTATCCTGTACATTACAAAATTCACATAAACATTTTAGTGTTGCATTCTTAGAACTTTCTCTATTCATAATTCTAGCGAATATCCTCAGAATAACCTTTTTCTTCGATGTAGTTCTTCTTACACATTCATTGAAAACTCATTTTAAATATAAAAACATCTTCACTAAAGGCAGAGTAAAGTTGTAAGAATCGGTTTGGTATATTGTACCCTCGATAGTTCCATGACAACTATAAAAATAAACAGCAATAATTAACCAGTTGAAGTAATGTATGAGGAATTTGAAACTTGAAATCGACAACAAAGAATGTCACAGAAGCGGTTAATGACACTAAAGGTGTAAGTATATATTATTTGTACAATGATGCTGGGTCTCTCTCTTAGATTTAAAAGTCACCAAAAATGTATTCAGAATGATGAGCATTTCAAATGTTGTTATCAACAAATTCAAGATAAGTACATTTTATTTCTCAAGACATGAAACGCGCAGCTCTCTGGTGTGGAGGTAGCGCGTTTTCCTCCATTCAAAGTCCCAAGTTCGAACCTCGACTATAGTGTTACCTGCATACAACTTTTGTAATCCTAAAAGATAAATTCTGTGTAACTCTAAGCTCTATGGACCATAGGCTCACTTAAGCGTCACTTCAGCCACATCACTTGTCGTATTATATGACCACCAATTAAAGGACATTAAATGTAAAGGAAAGAGAGCAATAATGAATAATTTCCTTTGTTAAGGGTGCTTTTTCTCCCGTGAAGAAATATTTTTCTGGAAACTTTCGTGTCGCAGCCCTGAATGCACCTAAGTTAAATACGAAATTTAATAATCAATCGATTGTTTAGTTTCCTTTTTAATTAACCAGTGGATACACATATATGTACGACATAACTTGCAGGTCCACCTCTACAGCGTGACGATACCGTGTCTGCCTTACTTCAAGAAGCTTCGAGTTTGCCTCTTGGTAAGAGGGAGATATATAGATAGGGCTTTCCCTGGGTGTTCCCTTAAACTGAAAGAGCAATGTTAGATAATTCTAAGCTCTATGGACTCTGGGTTCATTTGAGAGTCATTCACAGTCCGACTTACACGTTGCTACACATTATATATATGGGGCAAGGAGGCTGTTAAAATCATTTATCGGATTTTGAGATGTATTGCTTCGCTTTGTGCACTCATTTTAATGCATTCTTGAGGTATTATATCGAATTTTTATTTTTATCGGTGAGGCTGCATAGGTTACTGCTTTCCCTCGGCCTAGCTTCAATCGGTGAACATTGTAATCTTTGTGTCTTAAGGTTATGCTTACGGATCATTAACTATATAGAATATTTATTGGAAAACCACACTTCCTGCGAGGTATTGAAGATTACACTTTATTTTTAAAACATTTGAAATTCAACTAATTAATTGCATTTCTTCTCCCATAGTAAAACTATGTTTCCCTCTTTTCATATCTCTTGTTGCGGGAACACCCTCATCTTCATAGTTATCTCATTTTTTAAAAACCATATTACAGCGTATGATCAAATTTCATTTACTTAGCTGGCATCTTGCTGCACATCTCTTTTTATATCATAATAATATTTAATTAAATATTGAATCTCACACATTTCAACTTAAACCTTAGCCGGTTTAAATAATTTTTTTGTGTGTGCAGACCGACATTGCATATGAATCTTGAGGTAATAACTTAATACTATTCGCCTGCTTTATCTAATGAAATGACGGAATATGGGCTGATCTTGTGAGCTAGGACACGACGGGCAGCGTCCTTAGTCCCTTGCTCCAAACAAAACCAAAACAAACCACAACAGTCTAAATTAATATAAGAAAAAGATACACCAAATAACATTAAGTAACGTGGAAACGTAGAGTCAGACTGAAAAATTCAATGCCATAGCCGGGATTTGAACCACGGTCCGACCGCTCTACCATTGAGCTACTATGCCCAACGTACCGATATGACATTAAATTCTCCAACTGACTCATATTTAATGTCATATCGGTACGTTGTCCATAGTAGCTCAATGGTAGAGCGGCTGGACGGAAACCAGAAGATCCGTGATTCAGATCCCGGCTATGGCATTGAACTTTTCAGTCTGACTCTACGTACAATTTAGCCTACACACGGCCAGTGTGAAAAAACAATTAATTTCGAACATTAAGTAACCACTGCGAATACTTTAATCTCTGCCAATGGCTTCTTAACATTAAATAGAAGAAATATTACATTTGAAAACAAAATTATACACAGTAATTTTACCGATAACGTAGGTTTTGAAATTCATACAAAAGAAAAATTTTAGTAAAACTTTAGTGTGTTTATAAATCACATAACTAAAAGTGAAGAATCTGTTGAGCACTTTGTATTTAAATTCAGAATATTCCCAGAAGCATATACAAAAATATAACCCATGGTGTAACAGCCTAAAGAGGGCCTGAGCCTGCCAACGCGACTGCCGGCCTCACGCCCACATACGGAAGGTAGAGGTGGGCGATCATCCAACTGATACGGGGAGGAGATATGGTCAGTATCATGGCACCCCCAGCCAGAAAGTTGACTTTCTAGACCAGGGTTCGCTAACTGCTTAGCTTCTCAATTTCCTCACGATGTTGAGTGGGCACCGGTCTTATACCCGGAACTTAAAATATGCACTCCCCAGTCGGAGTATCAATCCCAGCCACTTCACGTGGCAGGGAAGCAAAGCACAATGCTCCAGCCCTCTACGCCAGAGGGGGCCCTCCAGCCCTCTTATGCGCAGGACAAGCATAAGATACAAAATTTACAAACACATCCACCCAGTATAAACTATTCTTTAAAATTTGGGAAACTTTATTTTCAGTTCAATAATTTTCATTTAAGCTCCATGCCTATAAGATATTTTTCGAAAAATAAAAGTATTTACGAAATACTCTTATAGAATAAATTTCTCTGAAAACTTTAATGGATAAAAATTTTTACAGGAGGTTCACCAAAATTATTGTAACAATGTTCGAAATTAAGTTGCTCTGTGTTGGTTTTTAAATTCTGTACCCTTTGTATCCTCAAAGAATGGCTGCTTTACAGTTCTAATTCAAAACAGCAACAAGAAGCGCTTTGAAGATGGTTATCTGCACTTAACTAGAAAGTAATCATAACCAGGATTTAGGGTGACGGTACACAGAAAATACATATGACTTTCTCACTCAGCATTTATTCAGTATATCAAATTTGGGCATAACGAATTAAATATACTCATATCGTACTTGATTGCCCTAAGTATACATTCTTATAAATTTTGAAAAATTGCTGCCTAAGATATTGTACGAGTTTACGTAAACGACAGAGATACATGGAGTAAATTGCTTAATTGCTTTAACTTCAATACAATAACACCTTCACTGATCAGAACTGCCATTAATCTAACATTTTCGTGGCTATTACTATGAGCATCACTGTTAGATAACGCCGTGTTTGCATGAAAAGATATTTCGCAAAATATAGGCAGATAAAGTCTGAACACATTAACAATTTAAATAAAATTCATAATCACAGAAACCTGAACAAAGGTTAACAAGAAGAACCAACATTAATGTAATGAAATACTGCCTCAAGGCATTACTTATATAAATGAAATGACGAGGCCACAAAATAACCAGTACAGAGCTAACAAATATATCCTAAGGCTTTGCGAAAAATAACATAAAGAGGACTGTGGGAACAGAATGTAGTAGCCAATCAGGAAAAGCCTTCTCAAAATTTAAATAGACTTACTAAGTCATATAAGGAAGTGAACAAATACAGAGACGTTTGCACAGGAAGAGAATTTCGCCAGCCAGGTCAAGACACTGAACGACACAAGAACTACAAGCCAAATACGCTACCAATGTTATTTAATTACATCTAGATATTTTCATGGAAATCTAAACGCTATACATTTTTCCTGCAGCAAACGTTTGTCGTTTCCTATAGTTTAGAAAATATTTAAAATCTATTTAGGCTAATATCTGTTGAAAATTCAAAATGCATGGACATTTAATTGTACGATATAATGAACAACGTTTATGTTGGTTGTAAAGATACAAACCGACTCATCTAAAGGATGGTGTGAATATTCGTGGGAAAGCTTGCCTTATAGTTACTCAAATGAAATGTTTTCGCACTCTCAGCTCACCTAGACCTCAACGTATTTGTATAAGCATGTTTTAACTTCGAATTTAAAGTAAAACAATGTGAATGGCCACTAGATCTTCTGTGAAGTACAGATATAACGGGCACTGTGCCAACAGGCAAATCTACTATAGGAAATATATTGCATCAACATGTTCTATTGCCCTCGGCTGTACATTTCATTTATGTTAACATCTTAAACATATGGTGGATTCCTTTTCCGGTGAATGTCCCTCGATTTCTAATATTTTGTAGGTATGGAATGCTTCCCATTATAACTCTAGGTATTAATTGGAAAAGTAAGTAAGAACAAATAAATGAAAATAAATTCTGCATAGTTTTCTAACAATCCTCAATTTCTACAGCTCTGGGTTTATTTTGTATCAGTACTAACGAGTCTTTCACCAGTAGGTTGCTGTATACCCTTAACAAGCTGTAAATGAGAAAACCGATACGATAGCGAACAGAAGACGTTCACGTGGTTTATCGCTAATTCCTTTCATTAAATTTAATCACCAACACATCTGCTGCCATCTTCTTACGTGCGAGACCAACAAAATAGCGACGCTACTCCTACAATAAAAAGCGTTCTAGGTCACAGTACCTAGCTTGCGATCCTGGATATTTCAGGTGTGTTATCCCCGAGATTGTATCCAAGCAAGGGTGGTACTCACCATGAATTTGCTGTTCCTTCGTCATTATCTGTTTCAGGTTTGAAGGATTAGGTGGCGGTGTTCGGCAAGTTAGGTCCTGCAGTGGACGTCGACCTTAAGGAAGTCCCTTCCTGATACTAGTTGTACTGACCAGCCACGTAACGCCACCTAATACACATGTACTACCCTGGAGTGTCAGAGGTTTGTTGATAGACTTAAGCGGTGTTGGATGCGTTCGAACTGAAATCATTGGATACTCTGCCCATACTTTCATCTAAATCTGGTCAGTTTCTGGGTAGTTGTCCTCCCTTCCTCATAGCAGTAAGTTGAAAACATGAATGGTGATATTGCTTCCTAACGACTCGCTGTTCCAATTGCGGATCCTCCCCTTTGATGGGGGTGTTTTACCTACAGAGACGGCGGTCTGGGAACAAATCAGGAAACAATGCGCGGTTTGGAGACATCCCATTCTATAAAATGCAGAATTTTAAAAGCACAATGCGCACTAAAAATTAATATCTGGTTATATATGTAAAGGGTCATATGCAGATATTTGTGAGAAATATACCTCAAATATTTTTCCCCGATTTAAGAGAAGACTTAAAAACCCCACCAATGCTAAATCTACTAAAATCATTAACCTTTATCTCAGAAACTAAGTTACGTTATACTAAAATATTTACAGGATGCTGAGATATACATTATAATATTAAAAATTTATTTTATACAATAATGTGCTTTGTTACAGAATCTATAAAATATTTTCACGGCAGTGCAAAGCTTTCCAGGTTTTCCCTGCTCTCTCTTGTTTTCGCTGCTTTTCGCCTCCACACTTTATTGTTTTTCTTTTCTGATGTTTTTTCCACGGGTAAAGAAAATACTCTTGCCTACAGTGGGACTGGAACCCGCGTCACCAAGCGCGGTGCAACGCCAAAGGCTTACAATTTAGCAACCACGCCTATGAGGGCCGGAAGGCTCTTGCGGATTAGCGCATATCGGTACGGCTAATCGCCAACCTCTCTCAGTTTAACAAGCCATGCAGGGCAATCGCTATGTGCAGCTTGTTTACCTGTTTAAGAGGATTCGTTTTGGCTGTTTCGAGTAGTTTGTTTTTAAAAATTTCTTTTTGCGTTTGGAGCTCACTGGCACGGGAGTAAGCACTACAGCAGCTTGAGTTGAGTAGAATTTACTTGCACTCTGTAGACAGTGCCGAGTTCAGTTCAGTTACTATTAGATTTGAAGGAGCCGTTGTCAGCATGTCGAGATTGTCTCCTCAACTGTAATTCCCTGCACTAACCACTTGACTATCCACCTTGACTAACCACCTCGCAACATATTTAAATAAGATTATTTACGTCGGATGGGGGAAAGTGACATAAGAGTAAATTTTGGAACACCATAAAGTTTATGCCAAATAAGATTTCTCTGGAGCATAGATAAGATAGATGAGTGACAAACCGAATTAATAAATGTAGAGCAATATTAGCCATGTGCAGTAGAACTCTGAGATGTAATTATGACCAAGTAAACTAAATTGCAAATAGACAAAACACCAGTGAAGATTGCGATCATATTGATTTTTCAAAATAGAATAACAATATGGGTCCTACGCCGTGGCGTAGCGGGCTAAGGCAGCATGCCTTGGTCTTTGGCCACGGAAAGCGGCCCGGGTTCGATCCCACCAATGTGGTGGGGATTTTAGGTCCCGGGTATAGGACCGGTGCCCACTCAGCATCGTGAGGAAAGCACGGAAACCAACACTCCGGCTGGGGGATGCTGAGATGCTGACCATATCTCCTCCCCGTATCGGTTGGATGATCGTCCACCACTGCCGTGCGTAAGTGGGCGTGAGGCCGGCAGTCGGGTTGGTAGGCTTTTGCCCTCTAAGGGCTGTCGCACCATGGGTTATTAAATAACAATATGGGGGAACATCACTGAGACATTCAAAATTACACGAGAATTCAAATAATACTCTCGCATTACTTTCTCTAATTACCCCTGTATAAATACTCCACTTCATAATCCACTTCATATTGTGACTTCGTCGGTTCGAATAATTAAAAGTCTTGTTTCCAGAAATTTAAAACGCTCCTTATTGCAGTCTACAGAAGCTTTGCACAACCCTTGCAGCAGCAAGAAGACGAGGCATTGACAATCAGCAGTCTTCAAGGTCATCTCAGTGCTTTGCTGCACAAAAAACAAATGGATGAAATCACTGCGGTACAGTTCAAATATACACCGATACACAACTCACACAATTACAACACAACAACTCAACTGACTGACTCCTTTGCCTCTATTTATACCTCCCAGTCATTGTTTCTAGAATGTAGTAGATCATTGGATAACAATCGCGACGGCATCAGAGAAGCGGAATGTTCCAGATCCTCTCTCTGTCTCTTTCTCTCTCTCTTTCTCGGCAAGCGCCCAGCTCTGCGCACCATTCTCTGTCTCTTTCTCTCCTGCCCATGCGCATGACACTGGCTTGTCGCAGCTCTAACACAACAATGCGATCGGTTACAATATTAAGTGGGGTAGAAATTTGACAAACGGTTTTGTCATATACTTTCTTGCAGGTGCAACGAGAGTAGGAAAATACTTAGGTATAAATAACTGTCACATCGTTTAAGATCTGGTGGCTATTTAATGAGTTTCAAGTTCCGTTCTCTTTCAATGGTCAAAAGAAAGAGGGAGGGAGAGAGAGAGAGAGAGAGAGAGAGAGAGAGAGAGAGAGAGAGAGAGAGAGAGAGAGAGAGAGAGAGAGGAATAATCTGATTTCAGAAAACAAACAATATATTTAAAATATGAGAAGCTTTATACATGGAATAAGCCATGAGGTAATTAATAACTACACCACACTAACACAAATAAGAAGTTAAAAGTTTTGTAAAAAATCTATCACACAACCAAATACAGAAGTCGTAATACTATCGTAAAGTTCAAGTACTTATAAAGCTTGTAATAAAATGATGAGAAACAAAATATCTGGGATTATCTTTTCATATATGTGTGTATATATATACACTCATATATACAGGGTCAATCACCTAAAATTCCACCGCCAATATTTTTGAAACGGAAACTGCTATTGATGTGCGCTTTTCATAGCATTGTTTGGCAGTTAGGGGCTCAGAGTTTTAGTCCATAAATGGATTTTAGTAACACTAAAAGGTGCACTTTTGGAGCCAAGATACACTTTTTTAAATTGGGCAATTACATCAAAAGATCAAAAGTACGGTAAATTAGAATGCTAATGGTGTTTTTCTCAGGATTCTTGTGCTAGTAGTTCACAAGATCTTTTGAAACTTTTACACACAGACACTTGTACTACCTGTGGTAGTGCAAACTATAGAAAAACAAATGGGAGTGCACTGCCTCTGTGAATGTTGACAAGCAAAGAGAAAGTTGACCTTTAAAGTTTGTGTTCAAAATGACCATCTGCAGCTTCAATACAAGTTTTCAGTCTATTGTGATAAGATTGCTGCACATGTTCTACCATTTCAGCGGAAATTTCAGAGCGTGCAGCAGTAATACGTTGTTCCATATCATCTGGTGTAGTTGGTATGACCCTGTAGACACTGTCTTTCAGTTTTCAACATAGAAGAAAGTGTAACAGAATCAAATCCGGTGAACGGACCGGCCAAGGTACAGGTCTTCCTCGTTCAATCTATTTTGGACTCCATTTGCAAACAATCCGTAAATACCAGCTGTACTAATTCGTGCACTATGGGCTGGACGGCCATTATGCTTTAACCAAGGTTCTTCCTAGTCTGCAGGGGATCGTCTTCTAGCATCTGTAGAAGGTGGTCTGTTGGGAGGCTGAGATACTTGTGAGAGATTAGTGTTCCTTCTATTAAAAGGGGCCTATGAGCTGATGGTTAACTATCTCACATTACATGTTTAAATTCCATGGACTCTGACGTTCCACCTGAGAAGCCAACGGGGATTGTCAACAGACAAATAGTGCATATTTCTGCGGCTTACCCGGCCATGATTAGTAAATGTTGCTTCATCACTAAACAAAGTACATGCTGAATTTGGAGTATCATGTCTTAATGCCCATGTACCAAAGATAACATGACTGTCAAAATTGTTTACATTCAGCACTTGATAGAGTAAGATATGATAGGGATGGAACCTATGTCAATGATGAATGCCAAGTACACTTGCTGAGAGAGGCGGAGCCCAGAAGGCTCTGTACTATCCCCCACCCTATTCAACATCTTTATGGCAGATTTCTCAACAGAGCCACAAGTCGAAATGACACAATATGCTGACGACGTGCTTCTGTTCTGCAAAGACAAACACACCCTCAGAGCCTTCAACCCCTTACAAAGACATCTCCGTCTCACACAGCAGTTGTGTAGGCGTTGGCGGATGTCCGTTAATCCGGACAAAAGCCACGCCATACACTTTACTAAGCGCCACACCCCCGCAGACTGCCCCAACTTCAGCTACCGAGGTCGAAGGATAGAGTGGACTAACTCTGTCCAGTACCTAGGTGTTAACTTAGACAGGGGTCTAACTTTTCGCCAACACATCAGGGACCGAGCGGCGAAGGTACAAGGAGCAATTGCTTCCCTGTATCCAATACTGGAGTCAACCTCGATGCCAGTTGGCATGAAGTGGTAATCCCGATTATGCTTTACGCCTGCGAGATCTGGGGCATGGCCGCAGACAGCGTGCTAGCATGGCTCCAACGTGCACAGAATAGAGGACTCAGGTCTATATATTCTGTGGGACGTTATTTTCCTACCAGGTTGCTTCACGAGGCCTTCGAGTCTTCCATACGTGGAGGATGAAATTAGGCGCCGGGCATCAAAATTGTACGCAAGTTTACCCAACCACAGAAGTGCCCTTGTCAGATCCCTGAGAGATTATGACCCCACTAGACGTCGCTCTAGACAGCGCCGGTTACCCCGCATGGCTTACGTTCACCCGAGATAACCTAGGAGCTAATCCGAACAGCAGCTAATGCTGAGCTCCACATAATCCTTCCAAGGTGCTTGGCATCAAAATTATTCCCAAAGCAAAAATAAAATAAAACACCAGGGTGCAAGGTGTTGTATCCTGTCCTTCAACCACCAGGTACATACTTGTAACCTCATAAATAACACTATTCTAAAAACCTACATTTCACCCTACATTATCCCGAAATCTACCTTACCTGCTGTAAAACCCTTAACGTGTGGGCACGCAGCAAAAACCTTCTGACTGTATACAGCCAGTCAGCACCACATGGCATGGCATGACACTTGCTGACTCATTCCACTTCCACGTGCGATTGTACGGGAACTAATTTGCGATATTAATTTCTGCTACATCTCCAGTCACCTATTTGTTTCTGTTACGTTTTCTTGGTGTTACATAACCACTTTCAGGTCACTGATTGAAGAGGTTGATGAGTAATTGCCGAAATGGTTGACGTCTATTGTGATATTTTTCCGTATACACCAAACAAGAACGAACCGCATTCTTCCTACACTCTCCATACACCATGAGCAAGTTGGCTTCTTCTGCATTGGTAAATTCCATCTTCAGTCACAACCTACTGCTTGAACTATCACTGACCAAAACGTCGCAATGCACAAATGAACCACACACACGCCTAAAAAACTTTAACGTCATATACAGCGACTAAGCCAGTTGAATGGAACACATCATTGTCGCTGTGTAATATTTTCAAAATAAAATATTTCGTGAACTACCAGCAATAGTATTGCGGAACACAATATTAACATTTTAATTTAAGGTGATTTCGATTTCGTGGTGTAACTAGGAATTCTTCCCCTTAAAAGTGTAAGTTTTCTGCAAATATAGACCTTTTAAGTATTATTAAAATACATTTATAGGCTAAAACTACGAGCCCCTAGCTACAAACAATGCCGTGAAATCCGCGCATAAATAACACTATCCATTTCGGAAACATTGGCGGTGCAAGTTTTAGGTGATTTACCCTGATATATGTGTGTGAACATATTACGCAAAATGTGTTTATTTAGCTTAAAAGGAGCAAAACGTGCTACGGCTTTGGAAAAACAAAATTTAAGAGAATATTTCAGTCTTAAAATTACGCATGACACAATCTAAATGAACCATTTTTTGTTAATTTACGTCCTCCAATGTTAAGTCATATCGGACGATGAATACATTGGCTAAAATGAAGATTAAGTGTCCCAGGGATCATAGAGCTTAGAGTTACCTGACTGTAATCAATGGAACCTATTTTCATATAGTGTTTAGACTACGACATTGCTTAATAAAGCCTATTTCTCACCGCAGTAACAGCTATCAATCGCCTATGGTTGTATCTGCTCTTATAAACACAACTTGTTTGAGTGCTAGCCGCCGGGATCCCATCGAACTGGAAATATCTGCCCCAGAAATTTCCTGAATCACAAACACCACGCTCTGCAAGACCTGAGGGAAAAGGAGGAATATAAAATCTTACATCTCAGCAACAGAACATTTAATTGCTTTTACCACTCTTCTATAAAGCATTATTCTAACAGCTTATTTCTCTAATCCATACCATGTTACTGTACCAAAATACTGTGACAGTACTAAGGTATAACAAGTATAAGTCTAATGTATAGTTTAATATACCTAAGCTTGTTTCAAGAATCAACAGCATTTGCCAAAGTTTGACTGGTCAATTCAGGGTTGCTTAAATCAGTAAGGGATCATTATTTAGACAGGAACGGTGGCTAAATTTTTGGCGGAGATGACACTGGTTGAAATGTGCAAAACATGCTTGTGCCAAATTTTACAACCGCTGATCGAAGCGCAAGCCTAGCATTTTGTGACAGTGAGTTCTTTGATCTCTTATTTAAGTTTCAGCTATGAACCAGGTACATGGAATGTCGGGCCTTCCTTCCTAAGAAATAGTAATTTCGAATAGTTCACACAACCCATATTTCCCGCCAAATATGACCCTATACATAAAGTCTGAGGTGGTGTTGTAGACATCAAATTGAAGCGACATCTCAGTATTTTAATTGCAGGTTTCTTGTTAATGCAAGAACTCACAACATGACAGAAGAGTGATGTCACAATCAATTATTTAAAATATGCATTTGAATTCACTGACTTTGATATTACATGCTCTTCCTATAACATCGAGAGAAGAGAAAGAAGGAGAAAGGAACAGGGAGAAATAGAGAGAATACGTCAAATAACAATAAACTATTGAAAGGAACAAGAGATTTCGTTAAACTTGATGCATGAGCGCATATCAAATAAATTTGTATTACATATATAAGGAATTCTTTTACAATTTAACAAGTATACACGTATAATGAATTTTAAATAAAGGGCACTTCTTAGATTAGCCACCGGAAGTTCAACACATATTTTATTATTCACGTAGACATTTTAAAAGCATGACACTTTAATGAAAATCGTATACCCACTTTGCAGAAAATACATGAAAACATTAAATATTCTCTGTCATGGCCGGGATTTGAACCACGAATCTCCTGGTTTCCGTCCAGTTGCTTTAAACTATTGAGCTACCATGGCCAACTTCCGTCAGGACATTAAATTCTTCATTTGACTCGTATATTTTCCCGGTAAACCACAAGATACGGCATTTGTGGCGACTTACTACGGTAAGTACTTCAGTCCCATGCTTCATCATTTAACTCTATTATTTTAGTTGATTGATTTAAATTAATAATTTCTTCGTACTAGACATATACAGGCTAAGGTGTTTGATAGACAGAGTCAACATGAAAAATTCAATGCCACGGCCAGGATTTGAACCAGGGAAACGGTGTACCTCGAATGTGAGAGCCTCTAATAGTTTACCAGGGAAATATACGAGTCAAATGGAGAATTTAATGTCATGATGGCAAGTTACCCATGGTAGATCAATGAGTTAGAACGACTGGACGGAAACCAGGAATTCCTTGGTTAAAATCCCGGCCGTGGCATTGAATTTTTCATGTTGACTCTATCAAACACTTTAGCCTATATACGGCTAGTATGAAGAAATGATTAATTTCCACCAATTAACTAAAATAGCAAAAATGTTTCAATGTGAAGGAAATTATGCAGATTTGTGAATCCTCTGGAAAGCAGAGTATCTGCAAGATGAACTTAAATATGTTTGATATTTAACCCACTGTTATTTTTTCAGCTATACAGGCCATGCTACCAGCATATGCACTTAAGCCTACTTTAAAACTTTCTCTCTTTATATCGAAGTTATTACCGGGCTCCTATGTTGTGGTCTACTGGTGATAGAAGTTCCGAACATTTTTTTCCAAAACAGCGATGAACATCAGTTCATGGTTAAGCCCTCTAGGAGGAGGTTGCACATGTTCAAGTAAATTATATTGATAATGTGTTCAAGTTCAGCACATGTACAGTCACGTAAATCCAGATATCTCATACAAATGTCACACCCAACCTGAAAAAAGTCAGTAATAAGTAATACTTTTGAAACGACAATTTGATATATCTGTGCTAATGAGGTTGCAGCTGCAGTAGGAATTTGTCCCTTGTGCATTAGTACGTATGTTGGTACTAGCAGCTTTCACTACGACTTAGTGCCGACTGGCCTATGTCTGTTGGCATAGGGCGGAGAAATAGTTATTTTAACATCCCGGGGCTCATTTTTGGACGCGGCTAAAATTTGTATGTTCATTTTCACTGCTACAAGGCCTTCTAGAAGACGGTACTAGGCTACGAATACTTAGGGGATTTTTTTTTTTTTTTTTTTTTTTTTTTTTTTGTATTTTACGTCCTCCAACGTTAAGTCATATCGGACGGTGAATGAATTAGATGAAATGATGCTCAAATGTATCCAGGGTCCATGGAGCTTAGAGTTACCCGACATTCGTCTTACAGGATAAGGGAAAACCTGGGATAAAACCTTATCCAGGTAACTCACCTTGACCGAGATTCGAACTCGGGACCTTTTTAACGTGAGGCAGACATGCTACCATCTACGCTACCAAGGCGGGCTACGAATACTTAGGGAATCATTCACTCTGTTCATAAACATTTAAAAGACGCTTATTTTAACTTCTCACCCGAATATCTAAAACATATTATTTTCTATTCAACACAATTATTTCGGAGTAAATAAAGTGCAAATATATTGCTTGCATGTGAATTTTTTCTACAATTCGGGAATACAAGACTTAATATTTCCAAAACTCCTGTTTATAACGTCCGTCACCGTATACATTATAAAAGAGTTCACTATTACATGGATGTTTCTGATATTATCTATGAAGTTAGAATTAAAATGATTTACAACTACAACATTTAGCTGGGGACTGAATACATGCATCAACAAAGCACGAAGGCAAATTCTGTAACACGGACTACTAAGTAACTGCTTACTTCCTGTTCCACCGTTTATGAAATCGTTGCTTAGCAACTATTTATTTTCTTAGTTACTTAGATCACTGTTACTGAGTAACTGGTATACTCCTCCACAGGAGAATAAGTCTCCGAGGGACGAGACGCAGGGGAGTTGGCGAAGGTTACCACACCCTCCCTGGACAGGTTTATGACAACCCATGTCAGTACAGTTACAGACCATTCAAAAATATTCTGACGACTTGTACTTTTGTGAATGAATCTTCTCGGTTTTAATGTACAAAGTGAATAGGGCGCATGCTTTTTTTTAACTATCTGCTCCTTGTATAGTAAGCGTTCTCTGCCACACACATTCGCTGTCCTTGTCCCACAGCACATTCCTTACAGGGATTTTCTTTGCGTTGCTTCATGTTACAGCTAAACATTAAGTGATTACTTCTTGTTCACGCTCCCGTTACCAGTAGTTGACTGGCTGCCGGGGTCAGTATCTGTGAAACTGTTAGTCAGCAGCAGGTTATTTAATTTCCCCGTAATTCAATAATCCCCGTTATGAAAACATTGGTCAGAAAATGCCTCTTATCTCGTGTGATCTAGGTATGTTGATCTAGCTTCCAGCAAAGGAGATGGATCATGCCTAAGGCAAGAACCTTGTTGTCTCGAGTTGAAGACATGGTGAAGGCATGTAAAAGCATCTCATGAGTGTTAAAGAGTCCTCTGAGCAAACTTAAGTGGTCTCAATATTGTGACTGCGAGGGTTACTAGATTCGAAAATCTGCTTTTCAGACATTTAGAACAACTTTTACTGCAGTAAAAAGACGTGAAATGGACAATCAGCGGTCTTCAAGACTGACTCGGTGTTTTGCTGCAAGAAAACAAATTAACGAAATCACTGCGGTACACTGTAGTCGTCGACTGTCGCAATAAGCAACAAACAACTGCCACTCCTAACATCTTGCCAGCCATTTTTTCTAGAAAGCCGCAGACCTTCCGAGAACTTTAGGGGCAGCAACAATGATCAGAATGTTCTGAAGCCTCTCTCTGTCTTTTTCCCTCTTGTCAAACGACCGGTTCCGGCCTGTGGCAGCAGCACAACAAAGTCACACGGTGACAATATAGAATGGAACACTAAAAATAATACCAGTTAAAGATATACTTATACATTTTTATTTCTATTCTCGTTACCTATATAACCATAATTTTCTTATGCTACTTCGAGCTCACGTTACTTTTTAAACCGTTACTCCTGTCACCGTTCCTTATGTAACCACTCCTCAGTAGTGGTTTACTTCCTGTGCAATCGTTTCTGAGCAGCAGGACAACTTTACGCCATGTTTCGTCCATCGCCAACAAAAAGTACTATTTCCTATTGTGCGAAGCTTTGCAGATCGTTCTAAAAATGAATGTTTTTTTCTGTTGGACACGTAAGTGGCTATTTCCGGGGAATTAGTCGACTCTGGTTGTTTAGCTAAACGTTTACGGGCAGGTTTTCCTTCCACCCCATTAAAAACGAAAGGAGGGGCGAGACTCCTTATAAAGGCGAGATTAAGAGATTGCAGGGTCGTCTGCAATTTATTGCTACCCCATCCCCTTGCCCTAGCTCCGTATTTACGGCCAAGTCCTGCTCCTTGCAGGGGGTTATCGGGAACTCAGTAGAAAAATATCTGCAGGAGACTACGCCTGCTTCTCCAGCGTTTATGAGATGCTGCGATCTGTTAGTGTTATGTTTCACGTTCTGACAGATTTAGGAATTCATTCATATGAACCGTTCCCCTACAATTACCACAGAAGCTTACTCTTATCTACTTCTCCTTACTCAAGATAAACTCACACTATTTGGTTATATGTATAAGAAATTTGCATGAAACAAAGTAATAATCGGACTGCTTAAGGTCGAAGGGTATGATCAGAGATGTTTTGTTCCACAAATAAATCATAAGTACTTAAAAATATCAAATAATAACGTGAAATATCTTCGAAATGTTAAACGCTACAAATATCTTTGATAATTTGTGTTTTAATGAGTTCTACCTTTTTTTCTACTAAGATTACTTATATTTCTTGCGGTTTATCAGTTCTGCAGATGCAATTCTTAATGAGTAGTATTTTACTGTTTAGTCACATAAAATTAACAGTATATACTTTATTTGTCATGTAAATATGTTAAAGATGTGGCGTTATAGTCAAATTCATATCAACTACATTTGAGAGCATTAAAGTTTTTGTAAAATGTTCTACGTAAAAGATACATTTAGTCGCACCATGGCTCAGTGGTTAGACTCTCCCCAAGGCGGCCAGGGTTCGATCCCAGGTGACTGTGAAATAATATTTGAGGTAGACGACATGGCGCTGGGGCGGGTTTATTCCGGATCCTCCGATTTCCGTCGCCAGCATTCCACCGATTGCTCCATCACAATCTTTCCTATCACCTCATCTCTGTGGTACTTTCACTTCCATCGTTGGTCCGATCACTAATTTCAGAATCTCTCTGATCAAGAAACCTCTGATCCTCAACTTCTTGCCTACGGGTCTCGAGGTTGCGGTTCAGTAGGCTCCATGTTCCACTACGGATATACAGGAATTAATTAATTCATTCGAAAGGTATGTTTGGATGGTGGCATTTTCTTGGAAGTCTTTGTGAGGTACACTTAGAAGATGCAGAATTTATATAGCATGATTATGATCTAATAACCTTCTTTCATCATTATACTGATCACACACATACACACACACGCATATATATATATATATATATATATATATATATATATATATATATATATATTCCAAAATTACCTCTTTTTCAACTGTATTCAAACAGTCTCAAAACTAAAACAAATATCTTTCCGGAATCAAACTTTTAAGTGGAATGCATTGTTTTTTATTTATTTTTTTATTTAATTATTTACCCACTGAGTACGTTGCAAACGAACTGAAAATACCTGATATATCTTTCTTAGTGTCAAGGTAAGAAAATGAAAACCGTAAAACACGTTAATACGTTATGGGGCTGGAAATAGTTTATTAGAGAATTATTCAAATATTGCCTCTTCGTTGTAACCAATAAAAATCATCGAATTAGCCAACTAGCTATAGCATTGTTGTAGAATACATCAGCAGGAAATGAATTTTGAGGCTTAGCAGACCAATATTCATAATTAAGTATGGTCTTGAAAATAGAAATATACCAGAAACAGGTGAATTTCATGATAAGTGTACTCCAACACAACAATTCCCACGTATTCATCAACGCTTATGAGAGAGGGGCTCATTCGAAAGGAATATCTTGGACTTTGGGAAACCAAGAAAGGTATGAAACATTGACCACGAGGAGCCAATTCTTCATGATGTGGACGCAAAACCATCATATAACGCAAGACTCATTAAAGTAAAAAAGTTATTACCCACATGAGTATCTGGAGGATTTTGTATGAACTTATTCTATTCACTTATCACCTTCTGAGCTGCAAGGATTAAATGTAGGCGGAATCTGAATCAAGAGGAACCTTCTGCTTCTGATAAGGTTGAATATACCTGCACTAGTTGCACTACCTTCAATTGTCACAATAAACGTATATATAATAATTAATGTGCCAAGTTTCTAAATGATTCCACGTCAGCTTATTTCTGTGGGATAGATTACATATTCCTGAAAAATAAATTTCAACACAATTGACTTGTTAAAGAAGGATTCATTATATGACCTGATGTATCAGCTGATTTGAATATTAATAGGTATGAAGTAACTGGTTTATGCGAATTTACTACCGTATATTGACATTCAGAGAGGGTACCCAAACTGGATTTGACCAAAATGATACACAGCAGGTATTTGAAAGAACAGCAAGGAACGCAGACCTAAGTCACTTGCGGAAGATTGTGCAAATTTTAATTTTTATGCAATATGTCAGCTGCAGACTTACGTTCAAATGAATGTGTTTTACAGTTTGGGTGTTATCTGATCAATAAAGAAGCTTGCAACATAGTTTACTGAGTACTCAACTTTCCGCCGTGTACTTACATTGAGCAGTGACTTGGATATTGACAAATCACGGTCGTTTATTCTTGCAAACGTCGTTACTGGACCATAATAGTAGCAGAAACCAGTGTCGAACAGGTTACTCTTCCATTCCAACATTCATCAATTCTTGAACTATAGAAAACAAAATATTTGTTATGATTTTTAATTTTCCAAGACAAAGCTTTCTCAAATGGTAAGGTGTTATTTGCTTTCTTCTGGTATGCAAGGAGAATGTAACTTCAAAATGTCTATATGGTGACGAGTTCTTGAGATATTTAACTACTCCTTAAGCCTGCTCTATTCTACTCGCATTGTACCTACAAGTAAATGTGTAATAAAGATATCTCTCTCTATTAATTTAGAGTACTCTGTAACATTAGTTTTTCTAATGAATAGGTAGGGAAAAGCAACCAAAGTAATAAATTTTATTTTTAAATTATTATTTACTGTTGATTGTGAGGGTGTACAATGTCCTGACATTAATGTGAAATATGTAACGCTTCACTGTGTTGTGTGCAAATCGCCCGTTTTCTTCCGCATCAGATCGCAGCGATGTTTACACGGGTCTGCAGAGTAAACCTGATAATTTAGGAGCCAGAGAACAGGATTGTATTCATTCGCGGCTTCCGTTAGCGAGGTGCTGAATTCCGCTCAGATATGTCGGTGAGAAATTCGGCATCCGGGGTCGAATATATGCTACTCTGAATTCCTGGAATTTATCATCCCAGTCCGGCTAGAGCTAAGTTAAGGAATCAACCCTGTGTTGTCGTTAATAGCTTAAATTTCTCACCACAGACCTATAAATCTTCCTTTTTCCTAACGTTAAAGTTATAAAGTTTAGTAATCCTAGAATAGAACATAGAAACTACCACATCCAGAATTCCACAAAAATATACTTTTTGACAAACTTACATCTCAGGCACGAATAATAGGTTTTTAAAAATTTGGCTTTAACTCATTCAAATGACTTTCTCTACTCGTTCTATTCCAGAAATTATTCTTACAAGTTATTCTGTTTCACATTAATCGAGATATACCTTTGCAGAAATAGTTTTATTATGTATTTCGTTTAATGTGCAATTGGAATGATTATAGTAGGCTTAAGGAATTGTCAAATGGTTATATATATATATATATATATATATATATATATATATCACAGATCAATATCAATAAATATTCCATAAATGATTAACTTCAGAAGAAGTAAACAAAAGTAAGTACTAAAAAATATGATCTGTATATCTTCCAAAGAGGATATTCGCAGAAATTTCAGGACATAAATTTCATACCTCTTAAATTATCTTGAAGAATATAGTAATTCTTGAAGACTATTTTATATAAACAAAACTTTTGAGAATGGTCTAAGGATAGTTCGGTGAAGCGATGTTTCCTAGCAAATCTTAGTATCGCATCGTTGGAAGATATGTAGTATAAATATAAATTTGTTGTTTGAGAGTTTTGGATGAGTTAACGCAATTCGAAATCAGGCAGACACACATACGATCCGCAAACATACACACACTTACTTTCTCCATTAAGTAACTGATTTCTGGGGATTTGACCTATTAGCAAATAGTTTGCTTGGCTACAAGCAAACCTTTACTCATGAATTATATCACCTCCTTTGATGAACTTTTACATTAAATAGCTAACACCTATAAGACTGGCTTATTGGATTATTGCTTTTAACAATGACTATAAGTGCAATTATTTATGTATTTATTTATAAACGTATAAATATCCGTAATTCTCGAATCGAAAGTGTAGGCACTCAGCTGTAAAACTGTAAATAGTTGACAGATAGGACAATAGCAAAAACATCTCGGTAAGGATTAATACCAAAATATGTATTTGATGTATAGTTCTGCCTTCACAAAATTTAAATGAATTTTGTAGCAAGACATTAAGGGCAGTAGTTACACTAACGCAATCTCAGAAGAGGATTTCAGAGGATTTCTCTGTTCCCAGAGAATTCAAGTTATACACATTTCACTTTATCTTTTTTCCCCTTGTAGTTTTACGTCCTCCAACGTTAAGTCATATCGGACGATGAATGGAATGGGAGAAATGACGTTTCAAATGAGCCCAGGGTCTATAGAGCTTAGAGTTCCTGACATTCGTCCTTCAGGATAAGGGAAACCCCTGGAAAAAGCCTTACCCAGGTAACTCACCCTGACCGAGAATAGAACTCGGGACCTCTTGAACATGAGGCAGACTGGCTACCACCACGCTACCGAGGCGGGCTTTCACTTTATCTGCTAAGTACTTACAGTAAATAGAGAAAAAATCAGATATAAAAATATAAAAAAAACATGTTTAGAAAACAATCTGTGAGTTGGAGTGTGTGTGTGTGTGTGTGTGTGTGTGTGTGTGTGTGTGTGTGTGTGTGTGTGTGTGTGTGTGTGTGTGTGTGTGTGATATCAGTGAACAGTAGAATTCAAAATGGAATTAAGGTTATAAATGTCGAGCTGAGCATATCAGTTCAACAGCAATGTCGATTTTCTCTTAAAAAAGCTGCAAAGCTTTTGATTAAATTACTGAAGGTATATTTTCCTAAAAGATTCATCAAATTATGATCATCATTCAATAAATGGAATGTACATCTTGAACTACCTGTGAATACTCTCGGAAATTTTCTTCCTCCTGTATAATCTGAAGCTTGGTTAAGGCATAGAGTTCATCTGAAATAATATTTTGTGGAATTAACCATTTCACTGTGGTGCAAGAACGGTGGATGCGGTTCTTGTTCAAGAGAGGCCAGCGTCCTTTGGATTTGCGATGTAAAGACGGAACAACAGATTATTTTCTGGACTGGCTGGTTATTCTCCGTCGACCGTAAAGGTGAGCATGAAGGGTCTCCTTCTCAGTATCCAGCGTGTGATTTGAAGTAAACAATGTTTGTTTCTCTCTCACGTTTATTGATTTCAGATTTCAATTATGTAGTTGCACTCTCCTTCACTTGCTCGCCACAACGATTATATCGCGCATTCCTCTACGCTCCCCGGTTTCGCGTTCCTATACCTTAAGCCTGTGTGCTTGACTCCACATAGTCACATATAAGTACAAATTCCCAAACGAGGTATCGCGACTCTCGCGGTTAAGTCCTTCCTAGCCGCGGAGATCTCTCCGGTGAAGTCCCCAGTGAAGTGTCCAGTCAAGTGCCGCGACTTGCCTCGCTTTCTCGCGCCCTTGCAATCGCTGGCTGATCTATCCACGCCTCTTTTCTAGTTCATGTTTATTTCACGCCTATCACGTGATACGTATACTAAATGTTATTGGAAGTTCAATTTTCCTTACTTTAACCTGATTGGTCTTTAATCTCTTCTTTATCTATGCAGCAGTTTTACTCCACCTCCCCGGGGTGTATGACCCTTGTCGCACTGACGGTATACTTCCTGTAGTGCATTCCTAGTGGCGTCAGTCTGGCGGCAGGGTTTTGCCTTCCATTGTATCTGTATTTCAACATCCTGTCTCAACCAAACCTTTCTATCTGAAGCTATGTCTCCCGTTGTTTTGCTTGTGTTCAACATTGTGCTTTATGAATAAATATATATTCTTATATACTTCCAATATGCTTGTAAATAGTTTCCAGTTTTATTTTCCTTTCTTATGTTCTAATGTCAGAAGCCTTTAGTTTTTGCTTCAGTTGATATTCCTTGCTTATCGTGGGAATTTCCCAAATGGGAAGGATATATTGAATAATGAAATTCACACTAACATAATATTGATACATATAAGGAGTTAAGTGGTTCTGCAGCCAAAAGTAAGTAGATAATAAATAACTATACCTTGTTTCACGTAAGCTTGCCCAGTATCTCTTAACGGTCACGTGACCTAATAACCTCTCATTGATTGCTGTTGTGGTAATGACTGTCGTGCAGTAAAAATTAGTTCGTTATTTAACATGGCGATATATCATTATATGTTGGAAGAGAATTGTCAAATTTATATTTTCATAACTGTTTTAATTAAATATATTACGCAACAGAGTTGATTTATCTGAAATGCATGTTAATTCTTAAACGAAGTAAAGAGGAGGTTCCTTTGCTCTCAAGCACATTGCACGATAGCACGTGATTTAGCGGTAGTGGTGACATTTGTTTATATGACTTTTATCACTGACCTTGTTTTGAACTGGATTAGTCATGCATCGCCATTCGAGAGTGCGGGAGCTAAATTATTTTATTGATCGTTTATTGCGCATGTACTTATTCTATGTATAATGGCAGAGTCTACCGCCAGATTTTCGCTGAAGTATCGCAAGGATAATTTTTTACAAACAGGCGAAAAAGGAATTGTGTTGCATGTGTTTAATGCAGTCACAGAGAAGAATCCGTCTTTGTCAGTGAGAGAAGTCGAATAGCTGTGCTCTGAAGTTACAGGTGTGAGTGTTAGATCCGTAGGAACATCGCGACATGAAATTGAGGAAACAGGAAAAGTTACCACTCCAGGCAAAAGCAGGAATAAACAAAAGTGCGTGCTCGGAGAAAATACGTGAAAAGTGTTGTGCGTCGTCATGTGTGTAGTTTTTCTTTAGAAACGAACTCCCTAACATAAGTAACATTTCGTCTGCTGTAAATGAGGATGCAGATTTACCAAATTTCAGCAGATTGCTTATACAGCTGCGATTTGTGAATGAAAAAAGAGGCAAGAAAAATGTGCTAAAAGACAGAGCCGATATTGCTGTGTGGCGAAGACGCTATTTAAGGACAACCACACTGCACCGAGATACAAATCGCTAAATATACACGAAGAACACACGAAAAGTAAAGTATGGTGTGACACGACTTTTAAGACGGAAAGACAAGCATTTTTGAAAGGTATGTGTGCTGGTTTAAAAAATCCCAGTGGAAAAGGCTAAAGGCCTTTCATTATAAATTCTTTCAGTTTCATTGCTCAGTCATTCTGTTTCAATTTACTCAGTTCATTATAAACTTGTAATTTTGCATGCCTTCATATCCTTATATGTATGATTTTTTATGATTTTATTTATCTTCCCGGCAATTATTAGGACATTTACTGCCGGTTTAAATGTGCCGGGAAGGCTCCGCCTATGACGCGAAAGTATTAGCCAATTAGGGCGAGGGGGAGGGTTGTTGAACGCGGAGTGATACATTTCAGCGGAGCAAGGTTATATGAAACAGAGATTAACAAGATTTCAACAACATTTTAAATCCGACTAACATGTAGCAGAAGAATACTTGCTAAGAAGAATTTTCTCAAGAGAGCGAAAGTCATCTGACTGATACACGTTAGTTTGGTGAGTAGGTGCTGTTTAAAATCTCCGTGTTGTCTGGAAGACACTAAAGATGACTACCAACTTCAGTTTTTGGTTATACTGTTGAAAACCAAGTCTTCGGATTCAGGGGAGCTCAAAATGTGTATTTACATGAAACATTAATATTGAATTTTAGGTTGGGATGTAATTTTTTGTATCTCTTATAAACAGAATTATATAGCTTGAATAGAGAAAATGTGTATACAAGAACTGAAATACACGTACAAAGGATTATTTGACCTGTAGGGGATAGAAAAAGCCTGTTATTGATATTATTGTGGTAATTAACACAAGTATTCAAAATCACTAATAACAAAAGCTTATTACATAGTCAGGAATATTTTATTTTATCTATATTATGTTGAAGCTAACATATAATGTCCAATAATATAATATGTTTTCTCTCTCTTCCTATGCAACAAAAACCGCACGACATTGCCACCAACATAATATACCGTGAGCAAACCCGCTCTACCTGTATAATCACAATTTTTACTTTCGGCAAATTTCCACAAATGAAACATTACCTTAATTATGGGAAGCGTAGTAAATCCAAATATACAATAGCAGATCAAAGTAAAATAATAGTCCATTCGTTTGTGTTTGTTACAAAATCAGTTGTTTGTACAGAACAATATTCTAATATCGTGGGATCCAGATTTACTGATATTTTATTTCAATTTCATTTATGGCATTTATACACGATACAATGATAAAACTACTCCCTTGTATGTAGCGAAAAGTATATGATTCCAGTTATATTGCATAACATGAAAAGTATTCAGATTTGTATCAAGTGATGTTGTGTAACAACAACCCTCACGTGATTTCTAATTTATTTTAAATTAAAAATGCAATAATGTTATAAAAAGGTACACCTTTTTGTTATAGTATTCTCATAAACCACTCAACACTTCTTTCAATATTTTAAAGTACAGTGCGTTCTGATATGCGTGCATAAGGCACCTAATTTAATTTCATAAATTATTAAACACTAGAAATAGTTTAAAATGTCATTGCATTTGAATATCAAACATTGCTGTCAAAAAAAGAAGATGGTTACGGGGAAGATCTTAGCATTTACTTGAAAATGTCATGGTGTTGGAAATATTTGTTGTTAATGCATATAATATTCTTATAAAGTAACACATATTCCATACCAAATAATATTGATATGGTTGATCATGTTTCAGTAATTAATATACAGAAAAACAAAAGAGAATCGAAGCTGGATATGGACGAGTTAAATATGCACAAAAATTAATAATAATAATAATAATAATAATAATAATAATAATAATAATAATAATAATAATAATAATAATAATAATAATAATAATAATAATAATAATAATAATAATAATAATAATAATAATAATAATAATAATAATAATAATAATAATAATAATAATAATAATAATAATAATAATAATAATAATAATAATAATAATAATAATAATAATAATAATAATAATAATAATAATAATAATAATAATAATAATAATAATAATAATAATC